>VNWX01002190.1:0-12737 GCA_009869905.1 Ceratophysella communis | reverse complement strand
TGGTTTTCCGAGAATAAAAATACATTCCGGCTGCCCCAATTCCTATGCCGGCTAAAAGGCCTAAGCACAATCCAGTGCTGAACTTGAATCCAGGTGGACTTAAATTTTCAATTGCTTCTGAAACTGGGATTTGGGCCGGGACTGGTACTGGAGCTGGTACTGATACTGGATTGCTCATTTGTTTTTTAGAATATGTTAATGCGATATTGAGAAAATAGTCGGCGTTCTGTTCAAGTTCGCCGAAATCGGGGAGCTGAAAGTTAGTGTTTTTACTTGAAAAAAGATCTATGAAATGCAAAAAATTATTAACATAATTAATGCCATTATCAATTGAGACGTAATAACGTATAGTAGTTTATTGAAATAGAACACAATATTCAATATTGAATAGAACACACTTACTCATGGTCACTGATTCATAATTATGCTTGTAACCATTGCGGCTCCGCCGAGACCAGCTCCAAAGGCCGTCAAGATAGGTACAGCGGACGACTGAGCGTCGTTTCCAATAAGCTTGTCCAGCAATAGTCCAGCTGCAGCTCCCGAAAGTGCTCCTAGAAGCGTTGCGTCACAAATCTTCGTAGCGTTTCCAAATACCGCATTCATCCACCCCATTTTAAAATCACTGCGAAATAATTTTAAGTAAAATTAAAAACTTTAAATTTCGAAATTCACCATAATATTTGAACATTTGAATATACATTTTGATTTTTATTACCATATTTAATAGTGAGTCACCCAGATGTATTCAGGAGCCGGACTATCCTTTTTGCTAATAAATTAGTCAAAGACCGGTCCAATTTACCTAAATAAAATAAGCACTTATATACTCTTCAGCCTATAAAATGACAGAAATGTAATCTATAGTGAAAAAAAAGCTATTTATGAATTCTCCAAAACACATCAACAAATTATAACTGCTTTTATTTACATTTTTAAAAGTTGAGTCGGATCTTCCATGCAACTTCCCCTACCATAGCGACATAATAAGAAAAATATTTTCGGAATGCAGTATGCACATCAAGAAAGGTTATTTATGCACACCTTTTTAATTAGATCGTTTGAGTTTATCAAAATATGTTACTACGGCGAAATTCAATACTCAATACTACGGCTGTACGGCAAAGTTAATTGAATTGCACTGTACCTTAGAGAAAATGCTTGATTATCATTTGTCCTAAATCTTTACTATCTTCAATCTTAATTAATAAGTTATTAGCAAAAATACAGATATGGGTCACCAGTGGAAAATTTATTTTAATCTTTATATACGAGGTCTGAACTAATGTAGGTAGCTAAAATTTCAATTTACAATGTTACAATTTACAACAGTAACCCGGCAAATGCTGCTTCACGCTTAAACGCTCTTCGATGTATTTCCATGTTCCGCTAGGCAATCCTAAAATTAATGCTATATGTGATGCTCGGCTCATGCCAAAATATAAATAAGTACAAATTAAACCAATTGGCAGTACCTGTATGATCTTACAAGCCTAAGCTGTCTAACTTAAAAGTGACCGAATAGCTTAAGTGGAATAGAGCTCTTATGTCCACTCCAGAATAGGGTATATTTTTCAAGTTAAAAACTGTCAATTGACTTAATGTGTACTTATTTATAATTATGCATGTATAACGTACCAAATCCATTATTATTTTTAGGATTGCCAAGCGGAACACGGAGATATTGTTAATAAGGCTCAAAATATTTATTTTGTAAACTCACACCGCATACAAGTCAACGAAATAGTCAAGTCGACAATGTCCAAAGAATAGAGAGAATTCAGTTAGGCATATTCAACAACTTATTTCAGAATTAGGTCCCTAATTATTTTCTTAAGTTTCTGATTGAGCAATACCAAAACAAAACAAGCCTCATGACGGCTGATGTAACAAATTTAAATCGAACTTGAAATTAAAAAGTTAATGTTTCATTTTTCTTGTGTAGTGAGGTAAATCCTATTAAGGGTTATAAACAAATGTACACTTGGGAGGTAGCCCCAAGTTTAATTTACCCGAAGTATACATGATTTTTTGTTAAAAAAAGCAAAGAAAGCTGAAGAAAGTGCAGGTAAAAGTCCCGCTGGGACGTGATCAACATTATACTCAATCTTCGTTCACGGATAGAATCCTTTAATCCGCTATATCGGTTATTAAGGTTGAGCTCGTGCATGAATATTGAGGATGTATGAAAAACTATTACTAAAGTTCAAAATAATATATATTAAATTTTATGTTTTGTGGTTTTAAGGTTCAAAAGAAATATGGACAATGCTTAACACATTTTTTTAAATAATAAAATAAATCAATACGGTAAAAGACAATCATAGTTCACTCAACCTAAATTAGTACATGTCAGCCGAGAATGTAGAGCGTTTTTATATCATACATTTGCCTTACAAGTTATTAGGTAGAAGACCTCCATTCATTCACATTTTCAATTTTATCAACCACAGAATCACAGAAGCTACTTTACCTGCTGGTATATTACAGAAAATGCTTTGTGACGACGGTGATGTCAGTGCAAGTGGTTGTAATTTGTACCCCACCCCAGCTCATGCTTTTTAGCGGTGTGCTGATTATAAGTCTATCACCAGCCTAATTATTATGGTTGAGTTTACCTAAACCTAAAGAGGGAATGAAAATTATATGAGAAACAATTTTTGTCGGTCCCATGCTGAGACTGAGATATTGACTCCAGAGTTTTTGGCTCAGATTGTTAACGTCTTAAAAATTTCCGATTTTCGAGAGGTAAGTCTCCGATTGACAATCCTAAATTTAGTCAAACATTTGCACTTTTCAGAATCATAATTATCTTGTACAGTATAAAAACTATTAATTGGCACTGTAAAACTTAAGCTATAGTCATGGGTACAGCTACACAGGTGCCATGCCAATAATTGGAGAACATGCGATCGAAAATCCTTATTTAACATATTTAATGTCGTTCCGTATGTGCTATATAATCTAATTTGAGTGAACTATTATAGTTGGCAGTTAAAAAATGAATAAATTAAAATACAACTGTCATGTTTGCATAGCGACTGTTACTTTGACAAAGTTATGCTCAAGTTCTTATCAATATTTAAGCTGTGATTGTATAATGTTTCGTCAATATCTTTAAGCCTTTTCTAAAATCCAGCCTAATTTTCAATTCTGCTTGTCTGCTTCATCAACCGGCCAAGGTCTTCACCGTGCCTAGCATAAGAATTACAGCTTAACCACACTTAATAATGGCTCACAATTTTGATTGGCCACCAGCTATTGAGGCAGCCATCAGCTCAGCTCGTATCAACCGAGTCATCTGTGCCGATGCGGGGTAAGTCGAGTACAGCATCCTCCAAAGCATATAGTTCAATAGGCAGAGTCTCTAAAAATAATTAACTTGAACAGACTCCCCGGAGTTATCGCTCGTTGTCAGGACTTCAGTGAAAAGGAATGGCCTCGACGATGGAATAATTGGATAATTGTCGTCCCAGCTGATGGCTTTCAAACCACCGGTGCACGATTCGATGTCCACGGATTCGCAGACACATTAAATACTTTGGTTGAAAAACCTGCAAAAACAAAGAAAGGAAGCTCACCCGGGTATCCTGTATTTCGGTACAGTTTGGCAGACCAAACTCCCTTCGATGTTGACGTGGACGGTTCGCGATGCCTTGCATACATGAGCGAATTGGAAATTGAAAATTATTTCAAGTCCCCGAAAGAAAAGCGAGAATTTCTATTAAATTCTTCCTTCATTGTCGCTCAGACTTCAACGTAAGCAATCTTCGACAACCGAGTCAGTTCGATCTAGCGCTGAAAAGTTAATTATTGATTCAAATAAAAATGCTACTTTTGAATTCCAGAGCCAATGAAAAAGCTCAACTTCCGCTGTACATTCGAGAAGAGTCTGGTACTAGCATTTACGGAAACGTATATCCGGCAGGATCGACAAGTGCGTCTATGCGAAAGATTGAAATCGGAAGCAAAGGTCTCCTGTTGGAAACGTTCATCACATTCCGTGGAACGGCGGCATTTTACTTTGTAAAGAAGGTGCGTGGGATTTTTCAGTTTTTAAAGCAGTTTATCATTTGGTGTTAATATTTTATTTTAATAATATTTATGATTAAAATTTTACAGGGGAAAATTGTTCTCCTGCTTACCCCGACAAGTGAAACCAACGAGCAAGTGTTTGGTGCACATTGGACAGGACGAAAAGGTCGCGTGCAGCCATTGGTTTCGCGCCTGGCTCCATGTAAACAGTACTATCAGATAGTACTGAATGAAGGAGAATCAGCTTTTATTTCTCCGGCATGGATTTTGTCGATATACTATGCCCAAGACTCCATCATGTTTGAGTCGTCGTATTATCCACTTCACGGGTCCATGTCAGCATTTCGGTATTTATAATTTATAGTTATTGCTCTAAGCTGTGCTTCTTAATACAGTAAGTTTGTGTTAGCTATTGCATAAATTTATCAATTTCAGTGGCTTACGCTTTACCGATACCATAGCCTCTGTCCATCGAGAAGTGGAGCCGACAATTGCCCTGCTTCAGGATTATGGCTATAAGATGGCTCGCTTTCTAGCTGTTCTTCTGGGAAGCCGCGTTGCTTACGAGAATTTTCAACGGCATTGGCTGAACTCAGTCAGAGAGTTCTTTGGGAACTTATCTCAAATCTTCAAAAACCAACGAGAATCAGCTACTTTGGATCCAAAACCTCTTGTCGTAAAATGGATGCGGGGCAACAAAGTGGAAAGCGTCAGCAAAGCTAGAAAATACAACTTCGAAGCGATGATCAATTTCTTTTTCCACAAGCTTCAAGAAGCATATGAAATTTTCAGCCAGCCAAAGTTTGACAATTACAAGTATTGGATATCTTCCTTGCAAACGCATCTCAAGCCGGAATTACTTGAAAAGGTTGAGAATTGGATTGATTCAAACATATCAGCAGACAACTTCTACAAGATCTGCGAAAACAATATCTGGCCATATCATTTTGATCGCGGGCTGCCTGGAAATCCAAACATAGACATTGACGACTATCCAAACGGAGACTCCCAAGTTTTTGAGCCCCCTCCGAATTCCCTTTTGAATTCCTACGTAGACATGGAACTTCAACTCATTGCCAACAGCAACAATAACACCGAGCGCTTGATCCCAACGCTGATCGAAAAGATTCCAAAAGATAAACCCATCGCCATCTTGGCTGGCATCTGGACTCAAGAAAATGACTTTGGGGGAAACCGATTTGGAAGGCCATGCTTTCAACACAACAACGTTATTTTGGATACATCGCGAGCCTCGAACTGGGCTGTTCTGCTTCGCGCCTCCAATGAGCCGAATTGCGAAATTCGCTTTGTAAGTCCGAATTATCGTTTCTCAAACTTGGGTCAAGAATGATGATTTGTTCTTCTTTCTCTCAATTTTCCAGTTTCGGGTTCCCACAAAAGTTGTTCAAGCAACGGGTCCACCTGTCGAACACCTTCGGCTTCAAGCAATTCTGTTTTCTACTCAACGGATCGGTCCGTCTAAAGAATTGACTATTCCTGAGAGCGCATTGAACCAACTATTTGATAGATCTGGTGAAGCAGGACCATCGGATCTGATGTGCACAAGCTCCTCGTGGAATTCGGGCGATTTTGACAACGATGAACCTGATCCTGGCACTGCTGGACCAAGCAGAAGGTTTCAAACACAGCTTCGCCCACAAGGATTCCTGCTTACTCCGAATCAGCGTGCATATTTTGCACAAACAGCCGGTTTTCCACAGCGACCACCATCTGGCCTTGGTAGGGCTATTCCGGCTACGAGCTTGATGCCTGAATACTCCAATGCTTCAGGCTCTCGGGGGGGAAGACCAATGCTAGTTCCAGTTCCAGGCTACTCTCAACAAGGGCCGACAAGGTACACGGGTGCTAGCCGAGGTCGAGCTCGAACACATTGCACTTCTGTTCCAACAACTTACCGTTCGGAGTTCAATCCGGAGCCAGAGCAAACACATTCAACATCTGCCTCTGAAGAAAATATTCAAGACATTGATCGGACGACCTATGGTGTATGCGGACTTAAATTCTCGGTTGAAAGAAGCATTACCCACAGTGAGCGCCATGATCGCTCAACGGCTCATTCGTCCATCCGGGACCCCTCCGGGAGCTGTTCGGGAAATCCTCCAATGATTCAACAGGAAAATCCTGAAGAAGCAACGTTTGCCTCTCCAATTCATGCTGGACGAGGATTTTCTCGCTCTACTAGCTCGAACAGTGATTCCAGCGGAGCAACCTTACCAATTCCGGAACCTCGGACACCAGAAGCTCCAGACGAAGAAGGGCGTGTCCGTCTCCGTTATCCAAGCCAAGTCCCTGTTGGCTGCCTCGGCCCTTGGATTGACGAATTGGATCTCGATTACGATTACTTAAGACCAAATCTTCGTGACGTCACTCCGCTTCCTGGTCATATCTGGGCTCCAGACGGGGCTGAAATTCCCTTCCAGGGAATCAGAATCATCACGCAGGAAGAAGCTGATGTAACTGGATCAATCGCAGGGGAATACCCTATTATTAGCTTGGAAGATTTCCGGAATCATTGCGAAATTCCAGTGTTTCGAAAGCTGAAACCCAAGGGAAACGAGGTCAAATGTGGATTAGAAAGCTGTCGACTCACAAGCGCTCATCAAACGGCAGTAAAGAGAAGTGACCCTAAAAGGGCTGGTCAAACTACTCCAAATTACAGCCAGTTAGGCTGGAACCACCACCGCTATCACCATCAATTCTATTCTAACACCAAAAAATACTTATGTCCATGGTGTTTGAAGATTGTTCGGGGGAAAATGGTCGAACATAAGCGCAAATGCGACCGACGACCAGAGGTAAGATTTATGCATACCGAATCTGCTTTCAATTTTAATCAGTTTTATCGATACGTGTCCAATCTGATTTATTAGGACGAGACCATTGAGGAAGTGGAAGAGGAAGAGAATCCGAATCTAACTTTCGACATTGACTGGGCATGGGTTCGTGAACACTACCCGAAGCGGGAGGACGATTCAGATGACCCTGGACAAAGTGGAGCCCAAGCTGTTCGGTCAACTCGATCTCGTCGTGGGACAAACTTACGCGTCTGAATTAGAACTTCAAGAATCTAACCTCATTACCAATTGCAACTCAATTGGACTTTTACTTCAAAATTATCTTCTCTATGATCTCAACATTTTCTTCTCAAGCTAGGAAACCTATATTATTATCCTAATAAAATAACCTCAAAACAAAGTCTATTTTTTTAGTTTGATCAGGAAACTTGTGGGCGACCACTTTGCCCTGGTCGAGCTTGATACAGCTGGTGATGCAATTGCAAGTGTAGGTGACATGTAGCCCTGTATATGACCTTCAGCGGTGTGTTGGTTATAAGTCGTAGCGTAGTTCAAGCCTAGTATAGCAAGGAAGTTTTTGATTCTTGGCGTGTTTTTTATGTCTCTCGTCCCTGTCATAGCTTAGAATATGAGCTCCAGTGTCAATCGTTGATGTTGGAATCATTTGCATAAGCTAAGTTTCCAATTAAAAATCCTTAATTCAGACGTACAGTTAGATATTTCGAAATATTACTAATCTATTATTATTCAAAATTTTCTAATTAGTACATATTGCAAGAATAAAGCTAGAGTCATGGACACAGATCACGACTGTAGCCAGAACAATACATTTCCTGGCATAATTCAAAAATAGCCGATTGAAAATCCTAAAAATTTAATCATTTAGTGTAATTATTTAGATGCCGCTTCGCCTACGTAATTGAAGAGATTATTAATAGGCATAAATTAATTACGTCGGTTTTCAGTATCAATACTACCTCCTGATTGACCGTGTGAGCGAGAGTGTTTTCATGTTCTGTGACTTCCAGTTTACTGCTCCCATTTGCTGATTGTAAATGTTAATTTTATGGACGCTCTAAACATGAGTTAGCAAGGGTGAGCTTTCAGGAGGATATAAATATAATGTGGACTAACCATGTAATACAGCATAATTTGAAAAATTTGCTCTCGAAAAATCGTATAAGGCCTTAAAAATAGCTAATACACTAATTAATTTCGACCCCGTCCGTTGGGAATGCCAACGACAAGATAATGATGCCTTTATTTTGTAATATTAAAGGCACCAATCAATATAATTAAACTCTTTTCTAATTTTAGTGTGACTGAAACATGCAATACAGCATAATTTAAACGGATTGTTGAGCGCAACTTAGAATATTCGGCGAATTTTGGCAATTAATAAACTCGAACAATTAGCCAGTTTTGAACCCTTACACACTTGTACTCAACCTTTTGATTAAGCTGGTGATTACTATGGCAATAGTCTGTAAATGAAGCGCATTATATTTGGGAACATTTACGGTTAACTGCATATTGATCACCAGTTTGGTTTCGAAGATACGAAGAATTGGATAAGGCCTTAAAAGTAGCTAATACTCTAATAAATTTCGACGCCGTCCGTAGCAAATGCCAAGGATAAGATGCCTATATTTTGTATTATTGAAGGCGCTAATTAATAGGATTAGATTATTTTCTAATTATAATGTCAGTGAAACATGCAATACAACATGATTTAAAAGGATTGTTGAGCGCAAATTAGAAAATTCAGCAAATCTTGGCAATTGATAAACTCGAATAATTAGATCCTAAAAATCCTAAGTTGAAAACTTTAGTGTGATTATTTAGATATCGCTTCGCCTACTAAATTGAAGAAATTTTTAATTGGTATAAATCATTTAAGTCGGTTTTCAATATCAATAATACCTGGTATCTCTCGAACTTGTAAATAATGGCGTGAAAGTAGGTTTGTATCGATGGCTCTAGGCTTATTTGTACAGTGCTAATTAAAGATTTTAGTATTACACAAGATGGATATGATTTTAAGATATGATAATATATATCAAAATTAGGGATTGTCGAGCGGAAACCTAATTTGTGAAATGTTTATAATTGGAACAATTGACGCTGGAATTCAAATTCGAGAAGCGATGCTAAGCATTATTTGAAATTTGAAACCCAGTTAACGATTTTGGTATAACCTAATTAAACAAGGAATTATCTCAATCATAGACAGAATTTGTACGTAAGTTAGGCAGGAAATTGCCCCTCCGATTATTGTCGTCCGCCAAATTGTCGCCGTACGTTCTGGGGTTGGAGTTCATATTTAATCATTTGAATCCTAATAGGTGACACAGAAAATCGATTTAGTAGATTCCAGGAATATTTGCCGAAATTCTATTTTCCGAAATTTTGGTCCTTTTTGGGTCATACATATTTGCCGAAAATAATTGCATTTTTTCTAGGCATTTTCTCGGCGCTTGATTATGAACAAAATTTCGGCAGATGCGTAAGTTCAAAGAGCGATAACGAAAGAAAATCTAATCACAGAAAAAGGGAGCGTAGCTGCAATTTTCAACCTCAGTAGCCACATGACTGTCATACGCTGCGCTGCACTTTGTAAGCTTGTTGTGACTTTAATTTTTTCTTACTTGCATTTGTGAGTTTCATTGTTAAAGTTTTGATAAAAAATGGTAAGTATCTATATACATAAAGTCGTACTTTGTATGTTTGTGCCCTATCTCCACCTAAACTACGCTACCTACAGCTATGAGCAATACCTTAAAATTTATCTAATTTTGCAGCCGATTTATTGGCAAAATTTCAGCCCTGCCCGACTTCACGTTTGACCTGCCCCCATGACCCCAAAGCAACACGAATGTGAATTTCACGTGCAAATGAAGATGAGGATGCACGGAGTCGTAGACTCGCAAAAGTTAGGTAACAAGTGAGTGAGACTCGATCACACGAGTCGGAGCAGATAATGTCAGAAAGACTCGCAATAATGGCAGCGAACGCCAGACGAACTCGAGCTAATGAGTCTGAATTTAGGCATGATGCTCGAATAATACGTGAAGCCGACCGGTATTGGGAATACCTGGTTAACGAATCACCACGTGAAAGAGCAAGCCGTTTGGCCGAATCCAATTCTGATTCTGGTAATAACGTACCAAGACCCGTGTGCAGCAGGCAATTATTTGCTGAAACAGCATGTTCAACTGCTGTGTCAGCACGGCCAATTAGACGGCGTGTTCTTGAAAAAATCGGTCTTCAGACCGTAGACGAAAGTGTTGAATCGGAGCACACTGAGTTTTACTGTAGCGCATTAAATATTATATGCGTTTCATGCGGGTCAAAGAACTTCTTTGCTGAGAATGCGAAATAATTCTCATTTTCATCCTGCTGCCATCAAGGCAAAATCAAATTAAAGCCAATTCGATCTCATGAGCGTATTGTAAGCCTTATGAAAGACAAGGATGCTACATTTAAAAATTTTATTGAATTTATGGATCTTTGCCATTTCCAAATTCTTCACGAGCATCGGCTACAACGTCCCGTATATCTACATTGGTGTAAGTCATGACCAGATTAATCGAGCTATTTCTGAATGAGAATTCCGAGCTCAGAGCAAATCGTTATCAGTAGTTTTATGTACCCTGGCAGACGAATGTGCAATGACATGACATACGGGGAATGATAATGTCTTGACTTTTGACATGACCTCATTAGCACTTGCTCTTTATCAGTACCTAAAGCTCGTTTTTACGATACTGCTTCTTAAATGTTGTTTACGTTCTCGAGTTTTATTTTGTAATTAACTCTTGTGCGATTCATTGGTTTTCCGTATTGCAATGATAGAACTGATGCGCTCCATATGTTTTCCAGCAAATGTTGTTTAATTCGTTGCTAAGGAGTCTTGAGTCGAATCCAAGACGGCGAATATTGTTATTCTTTCAAAATATGAAAAACAACACGAAACTTTTCGTACACGTCAAGTTAGAAATTAATTTTCAGTGCGAAATAATTTTAAGTCAGACGGGTAAAATGGGTTGGCTGGTTTCCGCGTTGGAAAATTTACTTAAAGTTAGTGAAGGGGCATTCTTGTTGGGAGCAATTAGCGGAGCAACAGCTGGAATCTTGGTCAACCGTTGGCTCGCCGCCGAAGGGGCCGGAGGAGGAGCTAGGGAGCTACCGGCCGTGTTGACGGGCTTTAAAGCAGGCTTAGGAGCCGGTGCAATAGCGACCGCTCTAATTCTCACCCGAAAATAAGATCACGGTCTAGGTTCTAGAGATTTCTTAAGAAATATATATATTGACGACGCGTTAGAATGCTTAAATTATCGATTCGATCTGCACCAATAATTTTAATACAATGTTCATCTTCTGCTTGTTTTTAGGACATGGCTATTGGTGATTCCAAGAACCCAACCAATGATAAGGTGTCTGCCGGATTTCTGCTCTCATTCATCGGAATCTCCAATACTGTAAGCTGCCTAATACCTAGAGCAAGTTGCTGGAAATGAAGCATTGATTTAATGCATTTTGTAATTATTACAGCTAAGCCGTGTTATACTGGGATACTTGAGTGACAAGCCTTGGGTGAATCGACTGTATCTCTACAATTCAGCTCTGACCATCTCCGGAATAGGTGGGTACCCAAACAAATCTGCCTTAAGATCAGATCCGTATTTTTCCAAGATCTCCTGCGGCGACATACCGCATGATATGTACTGTTTAGTTTTCTATTTTAAGATCTATCAGCTGCATAACTTTTGGCAAAGCTCACCTCAAGCGTGATGCATGATGCAACTAGTGAGACGCATTTGAATCAGCTGAAAAATTTGTAAATTTCCCTAGTGTTCAATTTAAAACGAATTGCATCGCAGCTCTTCTGGCAAACTGCCAAATTGGCATGAAACACAAGGCAGCTATTGTTCTAAGGAATTTAGTCCGTCCAAATCTCGACTGCACTTTGCACCTGAGCACGCTAAAACGTAATTTCCGTCTATTATGATTGATGCTTCGCGTTTGCTATCTGCTCTAGGTCAAAGTTCGATTTGGCAAATCAGTCTCATTCTCACTGGTATTAATAGCAATTGACGAGATAAAGCTAGTTTGAATTGAACTGGCTAAATGAGACACGAATAGTTCAATGTTTATCATTTTCCCTGGGTCAAACCTTCAATAATTTATGGTTTGTATCTTGTTTTCGTCCTGTCACTAGCCACTGGACTCGTCTCCCATACCACTAATTTGAATTGGCTTCGAATCTACTCAGCCACGTTCGGGGCAACGGTCGGTGTTTATGTCAGCCTTACATCCGTCATTCTAGTAGATCTCTTGGGACTGGACAAATTAACAAATGCTTTCGGACTACTGCTTCTGTTCCAGGGTGTTGCTACGATAATTGGACCGCCTATTGTTGGTAATGCAAAAATACTGGCAGTATTCGTAGCTTCAGATTCACGAAATGGTTTTCTTAAAAATGCTCTGATTTCCAGGCAAGCTATTTGATGAGTTCCAAGACTATCGCTATGGATTTTGGCTTGCGGGTGGAATGATTGCCTTGAGCGGACTAATGCTATTCTTCATTCCATTTCTGCAGCGACGACGAGCTAAGAAAGAATTAGCACTTCTGGAATCTGAGCATAGCACGAGGACCAATTCACAAGGAAAACAAAACATGATTTCGAATTCAAATGGCCTCTCAATTACAAGTAATTCAAAACAAAGTAGTAACAATAATTTAACTCAGGCTTAGATTACGATTTCCGGTTTATTAGCCCAACCCAGTTTTTCCAGACAATAGCTATTGAAATACTCGTATTAAATTAAGTCATATTTAGCTTAGAAAATTAGAAAACTTAAGAAAATTGTACTGTGCATTTT
>VNWX01002189.1:0-12740 GCA_009869905.1 Ceratophysella communis | reverse complement strand
GAGTCCAGGAGTTTGGATCATTTATTTCCAGCAGATGTTCCGCTCCTTGTGTGCTCTCGTTCACTTTCTTCCCTCCTAACTGCTCTCGTGGCAAGGAAGGATTTTATTCTAACCAACCATTCTCTCATTTCTAAAACTTAACGACGTTTCGACGTCATAGTTTCAACATACGAGATTTATGATGTCCCCAAATAATTGAGCTCAACATAACGTTCCACGCAACCCTGAATTATTTGGTTTCAAAACGCCTAGAGCCTTTGAAATTCGCCATCCGTGATGCCCGGAAGATTCTAAATACAATTTACTATGATGTCAAGGCCGAACCCGATATCAGGGATATGATAACTGACAGCCCGTCAAAATGTCTAGGACGAAATGACGACCCACAAATTTCACTATGAGCTCATAGGAAAAGCTCACGAGGAACTGACAAGTCTTTCCGTCCCCTACTATTGGCATTCAAAGTTTCATCGCCTTCTCGGGCGCTCAACAAAAAATGACAAAAATAGTTCCAACTTTTTCTCCAGCCTCAAAAACAGGCTGGCTGGCTGCTCTTCCTTCCTCAAACGTAGATTAGCCTTTAGTTCCCACGACAAATCTAAAAGTCTTGGCTAAAGCCTCTGGTTCAGATTCTTTGGCTCTCTCTTTCTAAGTGTTTGGAAAGCCAGGTAGGGTGAGACTAATTCTCGGCTGTCATATTTTTATCCCTTGGAGTACGAAAAGGATTTTCACTTTTCCTTTCCTTTTCGCATAGGCTAATTCAGAACTGGAATAAAGCCTTAATCAATCTTCTTTCGAGAAGAAGAGCCTGAATGATCTCATTCAATAAAAGGTTTAAATTCAAACGTAGATTAGCCTTTAGTTCCCACGACAAATCTAAAAGTCTTGGCTGAGTCTCTGGTTCAGATTCTTTGGCTCTCCTTTTCTAAGTGTTTGGAAAGCCAGGTAGGGTGAGACTAATTCTCGGCTGTCATATTTTTATCCCTTGGAGTACGAGAAGGATTTTCACTTTTCCTTTCCTTTTCGCATAGGCTAATTCAGAACTGGAATAAAGCCTTAATCAATCTTCTTTCGAGAAGAAGAGCCTGAATGATCTCATTCAATAAAAGGTTTAAATTAAACTCACCCGATAACCACCCAAACTTCGTACAACGCATGTGAATGTCGCATCTCGGCCCAATCTTAATTAGAAAATGAAAATTATTTTAGTTTCTTAGCATGCATAAATTAATATATATTATTGAAATTCTAACTTACGAAACGGAGACGTTTTCAAGCGGTTGAGCGAACTCGGGCTGAAACTCTGCAACTGCACCACCATCTGCAAAATACAAAAATAAATAAATTCGTTAGCTTAAATTTCAAGCATTCTGAAGCGGATAATTGAATACTTTGAGAAAATTATGAATAATACGGCATATAAATCATCCCCCGCTAACCTGACATGATTTAAAACGCTTATCTAGCACAGTACCTACGCAAATGTATGTAGATAAATAGTGTTGCATAGTTTTGTCAAATGATAGCTGTTTCAGACAGACGTCATTATCATTAGACGATAGCGTCTTGTATTTAAAATACTTACTTTCTGCCTCCACATACTGCTAGCAGTCGTCTGGCAATAAAGAATAGACTTTGCAGTTTTGCAAAATTACCTCAAATTAAGACAAAACGTAAAATGTCAAGAACATTTACAACAAAGTTTTAAAGAAATTAACGCACTCCCATTACTGCTGTATGAATTACTTAAGACTAATGTGTTTGCGGATGAAAGCAGGATAGTAAATCTTCATGTGAGTTTTAAATATTTTAAACGTCCGGTGGTTTAAGAATATGTGCCTTCTTAAAGCGACGCAAGCATTAGCGACGCGTCTTGTGCTCCTTCATTGTGGGTTGATTTAATTTAGTTAACGAAAGCAGCGAAATTTTCTAGCACATTAAGTGGGTCATGGAACTTGCCATTTACCGTTATAAATAATATGCAGCAATGCAGTAAAATTCACATTTTTGCATAAGAATTACGCAAGACTTGATAATCGCAGCTTTCCGGCCAAGCCCACCGATCAACATCGTTTCCGCCTGATATAAATTTTAAATTCATGTAATCGGCTTCTTGGACCGTAATCCTCAAGAAACTCTTTTTGCTTGAGCGGAAGTGTACATAAAATATGTACTGGAGGAATAAGAAGAACTGGCTGGAAGCCGGGTTTTTGGTTTTCTTTGTGACCATTGCCGGCTTGGAAGTTTTATGAGACTCGAAAGACTTCCTTCCTGCAAAGCTGTGAAAAGCCACATCCTAATCCAGAGGCACATAATTTCTCCTATTCAGTTTTATTTTTTTTTCAACAAAGTCTGTACAAAAGCAAAGCGTGCATAGTTTCAAGGAAAGAAGAAAGACGACACCACATCTATTTATAGAGGGTGACAGTTTGAATGTGTAGTCATGCTTGTGGGTTTTTGTGGAGCTCCTTCCACTTCCGTCCTCCTCTTCTCTTCATAAGGATAATTTAGTATACTTTTCCATTAGGAGGATTGATTCTTTCGTGACCAATGCTCAGAGACACAACTTCAGTGAGAAAAGAAGACGAGAACTATCTTCTGTACAGGAACTTAAACTTTCTTTCTGTCTTCTGTTGCGTTTATTCTACTTTCTTGTCTTTTCTTTTCAAGCAGCTATTTTGTCTGCTTTCTTTACAACTCTCGTCTTATGCTCCGTTCAGCCTCTATATAATTGGCCATAGTTCTAAGTAGGTACACGGACTCCATTCACTTGCCATATGCTCAAATATTTACCCTCTCAAAAAGACCATTTCCGGCTCATTCTAGCGACAAAATGCTATCGTACTACTGTATCTTAGATGCTGTAACCGTTATACCTGTTATAATGCGATTCTAACATAGCAGTATTTAACCTGTTTTCTTTGAGGCGACTAACTATTTTGCAGTGATAATGCGTTACCACGTAGTATCACAGTAATCCAAGAAACTATGTAAACCTCGAGTAATCCACCGAAAGAATGTTTGCTCAAAAAAACTTGTTTGGTCAATTTTGATGAAAATTTAACACTTTCTAATTAGCCAGAATTATGAATTTCCCCAGAATTCTTGGCGAATCAAACCTATTTCGCTGGGATATTGAATCAAAACCACTAACGAATAAACCTCAGAAATATGAAGTTTGATGATCTGGCTTAAATCATAGGACCTTTGAACAAATAAGGGCATTATCGGTGACTCACACTCAAAATGAAACTTAAAAAAACATACAGGTTTGAGTCCGGGATTAATACGCACGCACAATGCTGTTCTTTTTGCACCCCTTGCGCTTGATTGTTTTCATTCTGATTAGCTACGAAAAGTTATTTGAATTCATGGGCCCGTATAGATCAAATTCAAAACTAATTTGTATTTTTTGTTTACCTTGCCTAACTCGCTAGGTTTACACATTCGGCTTAAACCAATTATTGTATTCGGAAGCATTTCGCATATTTATTTATGCTGGTGACAAACAGGATGCCTGCATATTAGATTATATGTAGATTTCATATACATAAGAATCTTATTCAATTTATGAAAATGACTGAAATGTTTACTCCAACAAGGATTCGAGGAGGCTAAGTAATCCAAAATTTAATACACTCTAGAGCACTCAACAGTTAAGATGAAAGAAGAGGCTTTGGGTGGTAAACCGGATGATCTAATATAAATATCAAAATGAAGGAACTTCCTGCTCGTTCTGGTCATTCTGGAGTAGCAAGAAAGTGCTTAGTCTAGCTAAAGTTAACCAGTTATAAGTGTTGAATGGCGTATCAAAAGCAGTGATTCATAAACCTGGCCTGAAGGCCATAGGCTTAGATTCCAAAGTTGGTTGAGTATAATGGAATGAGGGCGGGATAGACGAGGCAGTGAGCGTCTGGAGACGTGTAATCTGTAAGGAAAGGTGGAAAATTGAAATTGTGGAGGTATGTGCGGGTGAAAGTTGGGAACTTGTTTCCGTGCTGGAAACAATGGAGGCGGTGAGAGTAATGGAAAGGTGTGAAGGTGCTGCGGGAGCTTTAAAGGTTTCCACACGGGGTTTAAAGTTATGCCAGGATATTAGGCGGTGAGAGCGGGAGTGCCGAGCTCACAAATCCCACTGTAAATACTTGCTCGAGAAAAGGGCTTTATTATCGGAGCTCTCTTGGAATTGGAAAATGACACGCAGAAAAAGTTTCAGCTTCGTCATCACCATCACGTATCAAGTCCCTGATCTCTGAGCAACCTGTCGCAGTATTATGTTCGAAACTTACACGTCAGACCGCAGTTACGCAATGTACATTTTTATTTTGAAAATTCGCCATATTCAAGCGCAAAGTGTCTACGGGTGAAAAACACACTAAAGACCAGCGGCCCACTGCGTAGAAACACAAGCAGAAAACTCTATTTTCGTATAACCAGTAAAACCCGGGAAAGGACAATCTTAAGAACCCAGAGGCTGCCGTGCTACCACTATCCCAATTATATAGTTGTCTCCAGGAATTATGAGAATATTCAGGATAAATTAGCTTCCATTCATTTCCGCGGGGAGCCATAGCCCTCCTGCTCAAGCTCTTCCTCCGTGTCCTCTTCCTCTGCAAAATGAATAGGAAAGCGTTCCGCATTGCCTTAAATGCCTTGATTAGAATTCTTAATCAGTATAAAGAAATAGCTTCATTCTACTATTTTTCCCATCCCTCGACGTGCAGCGGTGGGTCTCTGCTACTTCTGCTTGTCTCTGCTCTATTCTGTATGCCTGGGAGCCGAGATGCGGCGATGAGATGTTTTCACGGGTGAAAGTGGAAAATGCAAAAAGACGGCATTCTTCGCTCTGCTTCACGAAGAAGACACATTGGAGACTAGGAGTCTCGAGTCTAAATGACTCTCTGTCCAACATATTTATACACTTTGCTGCCTCGCTTTGTATCTGCAAGGCGACAGAGAGAATGCAATCCTGGAAACAGAATGGGCATGAATATATTTATAGCTGCAACTTAAACACTTGACTCTGAACTTATGCTTTCTCAAAATGGAGAACAGAATCCGATGCATTAAAGTTTACAACTAGAATATTTTAGATGCTGCACATAAACTTGAAATTACTTCGAATAATAATTTGGTTGCTGACCAGCGTCCAGTTGGACACATGCTGTTCGAGAAATTCTCTCTTTTTATTAAGTTTTATTTACTTGGTCAGTTTAAGCTCGAAAGATCGCGAGCCAAATATATTTATTTGTCCCTTGAAACTGTGTAGCAGAACTGGAGTGATCGTTGTGCATAGCATGACTTCTTATCTGCCATTACCCAGATCTTCAAGATATTTTTTATTATTCATTTGGAAATGAGAAAAAACAAAATTACATTCAGTCCTTGTTCCACTTCCAGCTCCGACTTCACAGTCACGAGTCATGAAGCAAGTGGGAAATTACTCCCATGTTGTCACACAAAAAAATTACAAAAAAAGTTAATACGTTTTAGACACATGATTCTCATTTCAGGAACGGTCGGGGAAACATAATTTAGCTGCTTCCTTGGATGGGCCTTACTCAAGCCTACATTACATTACGCGATAGGATCTTGTATCTAAGGGCTTGTACAGAAAATGAGAAAATAAATAGTCCGGATAATATACCCATCATCAATGCGGGCTAAGGTTGCAACAGGATTTAAAAACGCTGCAGTGCCGTGCCAGTGCCGGATTCATTAAATGCACTCACAGCCGATGCACCATACAATTTTATTTTGGTTAAAAAATATGTTTTAAAAATTTAAAAATCTTAAACTCAATCATCATATTTGAGCTGATTTGCATCTAAAATCAGATTTTTGGCTAAAATATGTACTCGATGCTGTTTGGTAAATAAATCTGGCTTCTACGTTGGTAAATTTGCTATCCTTCAGAATTTCATTTTCTACAATAGTAACAGATGCGCCATTTGCAAACTTTCGAAATAAATGCCGGCACAACTTTAATTAAATCCGACTTAATTTGACGAAGCCATAAAATCAAACAAACGGCAAGCTGCTCAGGAATTACTTATACATTTATGGACTTAAGTTTGAGAACTTATAATGGCTCGACGGAAGTTAAAGATGAGGATTCAAACTTCTTACCAACTTGTGGCCGCAAATGGGGAACAAATGCTTCTCAAGAACTTGAATTTATTAACCAATCGTGAACGGACTATATAGAATCTACGCAGACAGAAGTTAATAATTATGACAACAAGATGACAGTTACGATGTGGAAAGCTGTAATGTATACAGCCTGCTGAATGCCTGAATAAGTTTGGCACATAAACTGAATTGTGAACCATTTGGAGGAGGTTGTATGGGCGAGAGCCAGATTATTTTGCTCGATAAAATATTGCATAGTTTAAACTGGGTTCCCGCAAAGTATCATTGGGGGTAACTGTTTATGATGGAATCGGAAGGCAAATTATGGTAGCCCATTTGAACTGATTTACGGAGCCCATTTGAAATAATTAATCGAGGGTTAATGTTACCACATTAGCGTGAACGTTACGTTTCGAACAAATCAGGGAGGGTTGCTGTGATTCTAGCAGATAGCTGATATACTACGGTAACATTCTTATTAGTCTCAGGTTCGAATCCGCCCTATTTGCTGTCTCCTTGTTCATGAATACTGCATGAGCTCAATGTCCCCTCATGCGGAAAGAGAAAGAGAAAGGAGGGTAGCAGAATCTGGGTACGCTACACGTCTCAGCAAAATACGTATTGTCCTCCCAGGTCCAATTTATATGCCCCTTTGTTCATTAAATTCCATTTGTTTATTTAATTCTGGATAATGGTCAAGTTCTGGTTTGCTCTCCAGTCCGTTTGATGGCTTGCCAAGAATCAAGGAAATGCTCACAGTATGGTTTCTTATAGTATCCGCAGATACAACGGCGCGTGCAGTCAAGAAATAATTGGCAACGAAACCAACTATGGCTTATGATAAATGATTGGATATAATTGGACGCGGCTCTGATCCCTACACAGTGTTTGAAGTCTGGGCAGAACATTTTGCATTGCACCGACTATAAACCAGTTCTTTTTCATTCTTTTTATCCCTTCTATGCATCGTATTTAACTCAAAACTCTACTAAATACGTTGCGTCGATATTTATGGCTAAAATACACATTGAGCACTATCATTTCTTATTGACTTTACATATTGAAAAGGTTTCAACATGCTTTAGACTATAGACCCCAAATCCCAATCTTTTGTCACACTGGCATTTTTGATCTTTTAGACTTTGAGGATATTGCATTGCTGAAAGCCTTTACCGCAACAAGCGCATAAAATATCCCAGTACAGGCTCCATTACAGGCCATTTGACCCATTCCAGATAGCCGTTAGTGGTCGCTTGTTTATGAAGACGTTGATGAAAGACGTTAGAGGAAATCAAGCACATTTGAGGGTCAACTAAACGTAAAATAAAAGGGGTAAGTCTGAGCCAGTTAAGTCCATCAGGCCGGAACGAAGTGGTGGCTTGACATGGACATGTGTTGTTGTGAGGATTACCCGAAAACGAATTTCTAGCCTCGTCTGTCAAGAATTCGGGAATTAGAAGGGAATGTCCTTCCGTTATGTGAAATGTGGATACTGGGCCTCCGTGGTGGGTCGACTTGAGAGGGGGAGAAGATGTAATAATATTGAATTGGATAAAGACGTCCATTCTCTGCGGGTCGTAGAATGGGGAGAACGGGATGTGATGCATTATTGTGCTTGGAAATGCAGGATGTATAGACAATACGCCGCAACCAAATTGACATACAAAAATAGTGACAAGTGAAATATCTGGATTTGTCAGCAAATAATATTCTGAGCAAGCCTAATTAGGCGACCGTGCGTTGAAGTACATGAAAATCCACCTGCTGCCATCCTGAAAAAAAATGGACTAACAGCAGAACCCATAATATTGGCTTTCTAGTGAAAGCTGAAACGTCCCTGACGCAATGGCGAAGACATGATATCTTGAGAAAGGGAAGTCTCGAAGGTCTTGTGTAGAACAAGGAAAGACTCCAATGGCTCTTGTGGGAGACTCACTATTTCAAGCGGATAAACAAGACATATTACATTGTTGTTCTCTTATGGGCCTCTTTACCCCGACTCTCACAATATATATGATGTGACTCTGACTTTCTCTACAGACTTTCCTCGTCTCTACAAGATGGTAACTTGTAGCCCGTATTATCTCGAGCTCTATCTGCACAGCCTACATGATGTGAGGTTATGTAATGTAGCTCCACTGCAGCTCTCCTTCATCACCCCCGGATAATTTATGAGTCTCCCACTCCTACCCTATGACCACCTTCAGCAAGCAGCGGAAATAACACTCTTCCACTAACTTGCATTACACATTTCCCTGTTGTGCCTACTCGAACGAGTGAGACGTTTCTCAAGTCTCTACAATAACGTCTTCACTACCTGCCTTGTCGTAAATAACCTCAAAACAGTCATTTGTATTTGCTCCCTTTAACAAATTGCTCAACTGACATTCAATTTAACGCCTGGTATTTCGTACTTTCACCTTTTTCGACAGAGTGAAATATAGGAGAACTTATGTTATTTGCAAGCTTATTTCAACTTTTTGTACAGGACTAATTTATTACAGACCCGTAAGGACTCCGATGTAGAGTAATCGAGTAATACAGAACGTATGTACCTACATAATTTGCAACAGGTTTCTGATACCGTATAAACGAACATATCCTAAGTCAAGTCTACTCAGACGATTCAGCCGTTGCGTTGTCAGCTTGTTATCAAAATGACTAACCCTCAGTGGAACAACTCCCGTTATGTATTTATCATAGTGCTTTACAAAACACTCCTTGGCAAACAGAGCTATCTGCAAAAAGCTGCATATTTACCCTCGTAATAATTAAAAGATTTTTGCAATTTTAAATAAAACGAATATAATAGCCTATAAAAAAGTTATTAATCTCCGGCGGCGTAAATATGATATAGCTAACGGAATTCGTTGAAAGCAAGGTGAGAACACGTCTACTAAGGGTTGATAACAGTGTTTCCACCAGTCAGAAGGAAATTGCGAATTGTGATCATATTGCGAAGTGGACAAGAGATCAGTAGTGCGGAAAAAAGGAAGAGATTGTGCCTCGGACAACGAGCCTTTGGACGTGTGAGTGGGAATCGTTAGCTGTAAATATTCAAAGTGGATCAGTAGTTCTGCGAGACAGACAGGGAAGCAGGCGGTGAGAGATGGATGGATGGGAGTTATGAAGAGAACGGAGGCTGTGAAGGAGCTGCAGCTGTCGGTGTCTCAGACAAAAGAGAAAGTTGAGTAAAAGTGGTTTTCTCCATTGGATTAGGAAATGCAATCAGGAGGAGACGCCTAGGACTCCGTGCTCAGCCATATTCATTCCTATGTGCCAAGGCAAAATAAAAACAAGGCAGAACTCGAGGAGAAAAAGACGTGTGCCTCCCCAGGTTCACATCACACGGCCAGAAACAGAGCGGAGAAAAAGGGGAAATATCGCTTATTTGAAAGTCTAATCGCCAACCCTTTTCTTCTCTCAAGAAAGCCTTGCCTAGTAGTCAAACTTGGCTTCCATTCTCTCCTTAAACATGTTTCTTTAATACAGGCCGACAGACTGTGACTCCGATTTGTTTCAAAGCACAATACCTCCTTCCTGCTCTGCTCTTCCCTCGAATTATGCTTAACTACATTATGGAGAAAACAATATGATACAAACAAAACAGGCATCATCAGATGTAGCTCAGCTTCAGATTGCTTTCCTTCAGAGTCGGAGATACGCATAATGGCGTCACAGGAATATTTACTCCGAAGAATGCGGTGTTTTGAGCTCTAGACGCGCCTTTTCTTTTCGGTAATATCCAGGAATATTCGAATTGGATTTTTTTCTGTACAGACATTGAGTTGCACAATAGGATGCATTTACTATGCTAATTTCTTATAGAATTTCTCCCGATAACCCCAGAGCGATTTTTTTATCGATATGCACTGCCGTTATTACCTGTTTAAAATTCAAAACGAGGATATTAAAATATTTACAATATCTACGTGACCTTGGGGCTGCAGGGCGTAATGTACGTACAACAATTCCTCAAGGGCCAGCACTTGTGAATATACTGTAGCGTTTCACCAATAACTTTGACTCCTGTTCAAAAGTCGGGCAAGCTTTAAGATACGCTCTTCATCCCCATTAATTGTCGTAATCGAACACAATTTGTAAAAATTGCAGGATCCCGCCTAGCCAATTACGGTTACGAGGCACAAGGGAGAAGTTTCGGATTTCAGGTCTGGGACGGAATACGGGCTTAAGTGTTCTAAATTCATTTTGTAGCCTAATTGCATATGGCATTTCTAAAAATGGCTATTTGTTCATAGGATTAAAACAGCTCAAAAGCATAGATTTTTAAAATCTGTAACAGTGATGCTGATTTATTCTTCAAACTTCTTCAGATCCAAAAAACTGAGCGAGATTGAGATTGTGGATAACTTTCTGGTTAGAAATGTTCCTAACTTCTGAATACGATTTGCGTAGATATGTTCGGAATAAGACTAAAAGAGGCTTGGGGTAGTTATCAGAAGTTCAAAGTTGGTTGACTGGTATAAATGGATCAATTTGTGACTGAATTAGTGGGCCGACTTGACTTCATCACTCGGGAATGAAGATGCGTAATATAGGAGGGTGCATCCCTTTATTGGGCCTGTGGTTGGTTGCAGGGTAAATAAAAATGAAAAGAAAAGCTTGTGAAATTTAATGCTTGCCAAAACGCCTTTTCTATGCAAATACTGCAGTAGACTTTTGGGAAACACAGACGGGAGCTATTGCCTAGCGAAAAACTCAGACTTGGTCGACGTCCAAATTACCAGCAATTAGAGATAATTCTTTCCCCCTCTCTCCACCAACTGACTCTTCCGCATTTGTAATAATATTATTATGTCCATGCGTACAAGCCTGGAAAAACGAAACTTTAATGCTCAATAGCCCTAGTTATCTATTTGTGTTTTCACCAAACCAGACGCCTCTTACCCTATGCTCCATGCCGCTTACCCTTGTCATTCTGATATTTTTTGCAATGGTGGTCATGAGAAATTCGCGAGAACCGTGAAGTTTCTTGCTGTTGACGTTGACAGTTTAAAAATATTTCCCCGTTTTAAGTATATCAAGTTTCCGTACAAATGCTGCATTGCTTAATTAAATGAGTCGTTCAGAATCCAATAATTAAATATTTTATGCTCAAACATTTGTTTGTCGCTAACATATATTTTTCTGAAAGTTTCGCCTCTCCATTTCTTTTATTCACTAATTTTAATTCACACGACTCATTACCCACAGAGCAGAAACAGCCTTTCGTTATCAAAGCTTTACTTGGACGACTCCCTTGCAACGAAGACCAAAGCTGCATAAATTATTTTTCAAAGTCACATAAACCGTCAGAAGCACACATAATGCTTTGGAGCAGTGCGGTTCTAGATCATCTAAAGAACAAAAACAAGGCTGTCTGTATTTCTATTGTTTTCTTGGGTCAGATCAAAACTCAGAAGCCTGAAACCTCCCGTTCGGTTGAATGCCCGAAGCAAGGCAGAATTCTGGATGCTTGGCCTTTCTCTTTCTACACTACTGTAGCGTGTGGGTTGAGTGTGGACGCGGGCTGATGTAGTGGGGTTAATCCTGGTTGAATTGAGTTATATACTCACTCACCCATTTCCTCCACCTAATAAACCTAAACAAAATTAATTATCCCAAACAAGAGGGTGAGAGAGTGGAAGTTGGGAGTTGGAGTCTATAAAGTCACACAATTATACTGTCCCTTAATGACAGTGATAATTAAAATGTAATTAATGCCTGGGTCTTTACGGCTCTTCGTACCCAAGCCTCGCCTCCTCCAGTTCTGAGGTACTAACATGTGATTCCAAGAAGCCCGCTAGGCTTCTTTCTTCTATATCAATTATCCCGTCTGGTGAAAGCCTGAGACCAACCACCACCCTCCTAACTTTCTCTTGCCTGGCTCAAACGATGACATCTGCATGTACGGCTTCCTTTCTCAAAATACCTCTTCTTCTCAGCAATTCGGTTACGAGAAACCCTTTATTTCGCTTATAAGTTTACTCGTTTCCCGTCAGTTCAGCCTCAGTCATGATTGCAGTGATAAATACTAAAACTTTTAAATTGCAGAATATTCTAACTGCAGCAGAGTAAACGAGTAATTGTTTATTGTTTGTACCCTAAATCCACAGGATGTTATGCTATTTTGAAATTGCGGTTTCACTTCACACACCAACACAAAATCTGCACTGTTGCATTACTCAATTTCAAGCATGAATTTTAGAAATCATGCGTATCAATATTCAACGGAAGGTTTTGTCGTCGAACCGTTTTAATTTAGTTCGTACTCGCGTATTTGCGCGGATTCCTTGGAAAACAATCCTGAGAAGCCAGTTGGAGGAAAGATTTCCTTACAGAATATAAAATAAAGCAATTCTTATAAGCTTTCTGTCTTCAAGAACCTGTAATGTCATAACAGAACTACTAAAGCAATTATCCTTATCCAAACCCATTTCGAATCAAATTAGGGCGACAAAGCCAATGAATAATGCAATTAGCATAGATAAAATTAGTATCACAATGCGCGACGAGTAAATTAATATTAGACAGTTAATTCTATTATCCGGTAACCTAATTTTAGCCAAGGTTATACACAAACTTGTTTAATATGCTTTGGAATAAAA
>VNWX01002188.1:0-12741 GCA_009869905.1 Ceratophysella communis | reverse complement strand
CAAATCCATGTCTTTATACATAGAAACAATTCGATTGAAATCGGAGGTGTAGGGGGAGCCCTTCTGAAATCCGAAAGCCACGCTTATCGAAAAAATTTTATGGTTGTAAACGAAAAGCGGTTCATAATCAAGCCTTAGCGTTAAATTACTCCCGAAAGTATCTTTCAAGAGCCGTCTGCCTTCTGTAAGCCTTCTACATATAAAAGAAAGGACGTAGATTTGTTGAATGCTTCAGAAATGCATAGGCAGAACCCCAGAATCCTGCTGTTATAAATACTCCAAAGAATATCCATCCATAGCAAAGAAATCAGAGAGAAGACGCTTAGGTGTGGATGCATCCTGACCTGACCAAGCAAAAGTGCATAAGGAATGAAACATGAATTGAAAGCATTGGCTTTCATGGAAAAATTCTTTGGATACAGAAAACAATGTAGATTCTCGATATTAGAAACCTCCCGGGGACGCTGCAAATAGTTTCCAATCGAGGAAATTTCCATTTCTGAATATAAATTATAAAGCCTATTTCGCCTGTCGAGACCAAATAATTCGGTTGCCAATGTTCCGATATTGGAAATTTTCAAATATCCGAGTCGCCAATATTAAGAATCTACATACAGATAGACCAACGAAAACTGCGAAAGTGAGCAGAACTAGTAACCAAATATCTAAATCAAATGATGAACTAATTGAAGCCCAATTAAGTTCTGATTTTCGACGAGACGTCACATAGGTAACACTATCCTCGAAGAAGGCGTCTGTGAAATCCAGAAATTCCGTTCTGTCTAGGGTAAATATCGTGTTGGTTGCCAGGTCTGCACGTCCATAATACTCATCAGCCATTACCCCGGCTTTTCCATTCTCGGCTTTTGTTCCGATTCCAAGACCGAACTTTACGTTCCAGTCCAAATTAAAGTTAAATTTTTCAGAAGCATATTTTAGCATAGTATGATGAGAGCCAGAAATGCTGTTGGGATCAATTCATCTATTCAGGATCACATCTCCTCTATTCAGGATCACATACGGGAGAATTTGCGTTCCAGAAACTCGGAAATGCTTTCCGCTCAGCAGAATGGCATTGAGATTTTTTGGTATGCTAAGCTCGAGCGTATATCCACTCTCAGAGAAATACATCACCGGGTTTAATGCAACGCCCAATTGGTAACGAATTCGTCTGCTTCCATCCGCCTGGAATATTTCCTTCAAAGTGAGACCATTGCGCATGAAAATGAACTTATATCTCCATCCTCGTCCAAGTTCAAGGCTTCTCTTAACTATTTCGGAGCCAGAATTCCTCAAGCCATTTGCAATGACCACAACCCAAGCGTCTGGAAATGTAAAGCGCGTATGGCCGAATTCCAATGCCTTGTTTTTTTCCTGATTGAAAGATCGAATACGGATGCTCCATGTCGAAAGTTTCGAATTCCAAATGAGAATTAAAATTTTCCATGAGCACAAACCGAACATACGCTTTCTCCTTGACCTCACTGTTAGCGTAGATGACTTTGACGGCATGATCGAATGAGAATTTCCCAGATGCAAATTCAAGCCGTACTAATTGGCTAATTACGATGGCAGACTTGAATAGGAGAGAAAAAGGATGCAAACTTTAAAAAGTAGCATTTCTTAAATGTATCTACCAAAACTGCTTATGCGATTGCTAGTAAGACTCTTTATGATTATGAGCTATCACTAGGACTTTTATAGAGAAATTTCGATGGATCTTGTTAATTAAAAATATTAATCTACCCTGATGAATCCAAAAGAATGACTGACAGCCGCACGCCAAAGTCCCTACCTATCTAACTGTGTGCATCAAGCGACTGAAATGGGTCCCTGTCCCTACTTTATTAGCAGAATAACCAATCAAGACGCTAGAATAACAGCGTACCTTTAGACATTGCTTTTTAGCAGCAGGAATCCGAAAAAACGCAAAACCAATTTAATTCAATCAAATAAAACAAACAACACTTTAATAAATTCTTAATAATAATAACGATTCATCGACTAGCCTAGTACGGTGTACTGTACGAAGGAGCCGGGTTGTACGATGGTGTGTACGAGGGAGCCGCGTTGTACGATGGTGTGTACGATGGAGCCGGGTTGTACGATGGGGCCGGGTTGTACGATGGCGCTGGTTTGTACGAAGGAGCCGGGTTGTACACTGGGGCCGCGTTGTACGAAGGAGCTGGGTTGTACGACGGAGCTGGGTTGTACGAAGGAGCCGGGTTGTACGATGGAGCCGGGTTGTACGAAGGAGCCGGGTTGTACGATGGAGCAGGGTTGTACGAAGGAGCCGGGTTGTACGATGGAGCTGGATAGTATGCTGGTGTAGCATTATAACTTGGGTACGACGGGGCTGGGTTGTAAGATGGAGCGTACGAAGGAGCCGGGTTGTAAGACGGGGCTGCTACAGCATATTCCGGTGCTGGATTGTAAGCCGGGGCGTAGGATGGTGCTGGATTGTAAGCAGGAGCGTATGCTGGTGCTGGGCTGTAAGCCGGAGCGTAGCTGCTGTACGATGGTGCGTCACAGCTATTGGCGGAATGGATGACGTTAAGAATCCAACCGATGATGTCTTGCACGGGAGTTACCGAGATTTTATTGCTACTTGACCCGTAACCGCCGTAGCTGCAATCTTGGGATACAACACCNCGGCTGGTACGCTGGAGCGGCTTTGTAAGCCGGTGCCGGTGAGTAGGATGGTGCAGGAGAGTACGATGGCGCCGGTGAGTAAGCTGGTGCCGGTGAGTAAGCTGGTGCCGGTGAGTAAGCTGGTGCCGGTGAGTAAGCTGGTGCCGGTGAGTAAGCTGGTGCCGGTGAGTATGCTGGCACCGGTGAGTAAGCTGGTGCAGGAGAGTACGAGGGTGCTGGAGAGTAAGCTGGTGCCGGTTGGTATGCTGCTTGGTAATAGGGTGCAGCACGCTTGTACCTCGGGCTGTAGCTAGGCTGTGGGTAGCTTGGTGTGTATTCCGGCTGGTAGCTTGGTGCGTACGATGGGGCATAGCTCGGACTTGGAGTGTATGCTGCTGGAGCGTAGCTCGGAGTGTATACTGGTGCTGGGGGTGAGTAGTATTGTTCGTACTGCTGCTCGTATGGTGCAGGCACGAGACAAAAAACGGGAGCACCAACATCAGCCTGAAATTATATAAAGTGCATTTTGCTTAAACAGAAATTTTTGAAGTAATTAGCATTTTTGTCATCATTACGAACTAGCTACTATTATGAGTCGGATTAGTAAAACTCACCTTGCAAGCATCGTAGTAATACTCGGCTTCCCAATTTTCAGTCTTGTATGACTGAGCATAGCTTGGCTGTTGGTAACCGTAGCTGGGTTGTGGAGCGTAACTGGACTGCGGAGTGTAGCTGGACTGTGGAGCGTAGCTAGACTGAGGAGCGTAGCTGGATTGTGAAGAATAGCTCGGAGCCGGGTAACTCGGGGCAGCGTAGCTTTGGTACTCGTAAATCTTTTGAACCTTGGCCTTGCTGGGCGTCAGACTCTGGTCATAATAGTCGTAATAAGTTGGCTTGTACGAGTATGCGGGACTTCCATAACTTCCGTAGGACTGTTGTGGTTGGTAAACTTCCTGCTGATACTGTTGACGAAATACAGAGAAAAAGGTAATATAATCCTATGGAGCTTGTGTCTCAGTCGAGAAGCGATTTAAAAGATAAGGAATCAAATCAAATGCGCTTACCGAAATCTTCTCATAAGGTGATCCATGATAGCCAGCCACCCAGCATTCCAAATCCGCATTAGCACCTTCCTGAACCCGTTGCTGAGGCTGCTCATTGGACGGAACAGCTTGCTTCTGCTGATTTCCGTAGTAATCAGTAGTGTAACTGTACGTCTGTTCGGTGTAGTAGTTCTTGGTACGGTTGTAGTACTCGGGAAGACACAGGGGCTCAGCCTGAGGGTACAGGTCAAAGTCGATGTCCTCGTTCGTCTCCAGGATGACAACATCATAGGTGTATTGCTCGTATGACTGAGATTGACCGTAGCCGTATGAACCACCATACTGTTGCGGAACTGAAATTTCAAAACAATAGCTCGAATTAGTCATACAAATTTCTGCGGCTGCTCCGAAGGATTCGAACAAAACTTACCAGCGTAATAGCTGTGGATTTTGCAGACTCCAACTTCGACGTTGTTGTAGGCTTCCAAATAGTTGTGATCCGATTGAAGATCGTACTCTCCAACTCTGATGCGAAGGTCGTACTGATCAGATCCCTGAACACATTTAGCCGACGTGATGACGTGTCGCGGACTTATGATGCCTCCGGCGCAGAGATACGTGTTTGACCCGTCCAAGATGGCCACTTGCCAAGGATACTCGCCAAAAGCAAGACGATCCTTTTCATACCCGTACTCGTTCCTGTGAACAGCTGGCAGGATTCCGCATCGCCGTGTAGCGTTAGCCTCGTAGTACTAGTATAAAAACATACAGAAATTGAAATTAGTTCCAGTGGGCAAAAACAAACTATTTGTTTATTCCTAAAAATCAAGACATGCCACTTACATCAACCTGGGTGTCATACGTCTCGTAATACACTGGCTTCTCGTAATACGCGGGTGCGTAGGCAGGAGCCGGGTTATATGATGGAGTATACGCCAAGCTGTAAGTTGGTGCGGGGCTGTAAGACGGTGCCGGGTTGTAAGCTGGCGCTGGATTGTACGACGGCGCTGGTTTGTAGGACGGGGCTGGATTGTACACTGGTGCCGGGTTGTAAGACGGCGCCGGGTTGTACGAAGGTGCCGGGTTGTACGAAGGTGCCGGGTTGTAGGACGGCGCTGGGTTGTACGAAGTCGCCGGGTTGTACGATAGGGCCGGGTTGTAAGCTGGGACAGGACTGTACGACTGCTGCGGTGAGCTGTAGTAAGAACTACCGGAGTTCGGGTTCGGAACGGCTGCGGCGTCTCCCAATGGACACAAGGATGCCAACACCACGCAGCACAATAGCTTCGTGGTCCTTTCGAAACCTGAAAATTTAAAACAGTACGGTTCGGTAATAGAAAGCCAATGGTATTTAAGAACTAAGCAAAGCTGAATCCGCAGAGACAGTGAGGTACAATATGCTGGATACTGGTACTTACCCATGATTGCTAATTGTGTTGCGCTGGGATGGAAATCGAACTAGTGTCTGGAAGGCCCACGAGGACGGCAGGTCCTTTTATAACTTCTTGAAGTCCGCACTAGTTGGCCAGGCCAAGTGAACTGGAAGCCAGCGAGGTCAGAGACGCAGGGACCGAGAGCATATAGACGAAATCTGAATTTTAAGACTAATTATAATCGAATGATTGAATTATCCTGGCTCCTTATCCGTGCTAACGTGACCTTTTCGAGGCATCCAGCCCCGAAACTAATATATATTGAGAATTTTTTAAAATCCAATTTAATATTGGAATTACTTAAGGCATTAGGCATAACAATTTAATGTTAAATGAACATTTTGAAATTTAGTTTTCTAATGTAAAATGAATTCGAAGTAAAATGTAATTCATAATTCCAAGTCAGGATTTAATGTCAATATTCATGTTTTATTGCGTACATTTTTATTGTCTGCGGGTACAAGGTAGACTAATTAAATCATGCTGAAATTTCAAATTTTTGAAAGCTTGACTTAATCTAAATTAGTCATATCCCAGTAGTCTCGAGCTGGTGCTGCTGGTTCAAGGATTTTGGAAACCATTGACTTTGATTGGAACTCTTGGAAGGCATTAGCGGACAGGATGCTGAGGTCAGGAAGCTGGGGCCGAAAGCTTGGCTTCATTTCTCGACTCGTAATTAACTCAGGGACATCCTCATCCTTCAAATCGGCACCGAAATCAATTTTCTTGAAGGCGTTCTTCGGTTGATTGAACTCGACCTGAGCTCTCAATGACTTGTCAGTAATGACCGCTGGATCCCAGAAGTCAGAATTCAAGTCCACTTGACCATGAACTTCCTCCAGTGCAGTCTGCAGCTTCTTTCGAACTAAATGAGAAAAATCCAAATTCTTAGTTCAGTAATTGAAATTTAATAATTCAATTTCACATACTTTCTTCATCTTGGGTTTTGCTCGTAATCCAGCATGCAGTATTCTTGCTCAAGTGAGAGAACGTGGACTTATACAGGGATTCCGCGGTCAGAATGTCCTCGCCCAGTTCATTCAACTCGATGAGTCGCATGGGGCGGTATCGTATGTCGAACTCGCGAGCATCCTGAACCTGCATACCACATGAATGAATTTCATTGAACCCTGGAATTTCAATTTATGAATTCGAATTTTGGACGAAACTTTACCGTTTCGTGTTGCTCCTGACTCGTCACCGCAAGCTTCTTTTCAGATGACTCTACAAATTGAACAAAACGATCTTCATGTCGCTTAATCCGCTCTCGCTCTGCCTTAGCTTTTGCCTGAGATCTTAGCCATTGATCAGTCCTGGATTTCGACTCCATTGCTTTCTTGTGAGCAATCGATTTTGATATTTCAGCCACTTCGGATTTCCAGGATTGAATCACTTGTCCAACTTTCTCGAGCAGTTTTGGTTCTTCAACTTCCGTTTCTTCCGTTTGAACGGAAAATTCGCTTTCTCCGTCGTCATCGTCATATGCAGATTCAGCAGCGCCGGTGACCGCTTCATGGTCAACGAACAAAGATTCTTGGCTAATTGAGCTGCATTAAATAGAAATGTTTTTAAATGTATTTTAGATTAAACTTGAATTCATCTTCATAATAAGAATAGCATTACGTGATCAATTCATTTATGAAGCAATTTTCTCGACTCTTCTTTAGTCTTTTCATTGCACTCCTGAGAGGCGTATTTTCTTTAGGTGCATGTGACCAAATTATTGGAACCTTTCCAGTCCATCCATTTGCACGTGGCTGGTCAGAGTCCGAATCAGAAAAATCCACTTCAGAGGTAGTCGTACTTTGACTAATCATCTTTGCTTTGACTCCAGCGAGCTGGTACCAGGCTCAGTAATTCAATTAGGAGAGTAATGTAATAAAATCACTAGCCTCTTGCTATTTTAATTCCTGGTTAAATTAAAAATACGCGTGACCTTCTGTAGTTTTACTGTGAATATTGAGATTGAGAATCTTTTAGATCGATTTTTTAGGGGCTATTGATCAAACAAATCATAAGGTTTCGATCAAACTTTCACCTTTTCGGTGGCATAGAGATTCAAGCGGAATATCTCTTACCATACCAGAACAATACCATGTACCTAATAACGTAATTTCATGACAGTTCAAAATGATTAAATGTTTGCTACTGATGCAGTATGCCACCCAGGCAATATTTGGATCCCTATAGCTTTAGTTAGGTTAGGTGATAAAAAGTCAGGTTAGGTTAGTTTTAAAGCATAACCTAACCTGGCTTTGCTTTCAAATGTTTTAAAGTATCTGCAGTTTAGAATGATAAAATATTGCATAACCGAAATATACAAATAATTAAACCAGGCTAAAATTTAAGACATTGCAATTTCTTGAGATGTGAATAAGGAAATCATAAGCGTCCTTTTCCAGGGCTCAAAGCTTGGCTTGCCTTTAGCCGTCTGCCAATCACCCTGAGCCCGCGAAGGAAAAGTTGCCGCTCTTCGGGTTCGGGATTGATTAGCTTGTTGTTGTTATGGTTAGCTCTCCCTGCTTGTCCGTTGTCCGTTAGGATTCTACGAAGACAGAAGACGACGACCTAACACCTGACCCTGATTCATCGTGTCACCTACCTTGACCCAGCCCTACAAATTTAATTGTCAACAACCGATCCGAACAAGGTGGAAGCATAAGTAGGAGTCTAAACGAACTAGACTTTTTCAAAAGGTACACAGCTTCGTTAATTTTAAGTTGTAAGTGTATTTCGTATCACCATTACCATTTAAACAATAAGTATAGTTTTTCTAAAATTTATGGATATCTGTTTTGTCTCTAGAATTTTTTGGTTGTTCACCTGTCTGCCATTTTGAAAATGTCGTCAACCTCATCAGCACCAGCACCAGATACTACCTCTCCCACGGTACCCGGTGCTGGAGATTGTACTCCTGAAAGTAGTCAGGATTTCGGCGTGAATTCAAGTCTCTATGTGACTCCAATCAAGTTGCAGAATAGGCGGCTATTAGATGTGAAGGCTGACGGATCAAAAAGTCCGGCTTTGAGAGTACCAGCATCGCCGTTGATGAAGCGTCTTGGATATGGCACAGGTAGCCTTCAACATTGAATTAATCGCAAAATCTTAAATCACGATGCAATAATTTTAATTCAATTGTTCGATATTTTTAGGCGTCGGAGTCTATCTCTTGGAAAGATCACCTCGACCAAACGGCGAAATTCGATCACCTTGGGCAATAAAGAAACTTGCAAAAATCAAAGCGAAAAAAGTGATGTACACGGACCGACTCGTTTTCGAGGCTACCATCTTAAAATCATTGGACCATCCAAATATCATTGGATATCGAGCATCTGGAAATCCTACAAATTCGGGCGCTTACTTAGCAATGGAACGGGGCTCGCATTCATTGTCCGACTTGATTGAAGACCGTGCCGACGCTGGAGTTGAAGCAGAGATGGGAGATTTTGTGGTTAACCCATTTCCAGCTCGAAATATTGCAAAAGTAGCTCTGGACATCGCTCTCGCCCTGGATTACTTGCATTCTGAAATGAACTTAATACACGGAGACTTGAAGAGTGCCAATGTATTGATCTTTGAGGATTTCGAGATTTGCAAACTTTGTGACTTTGGAGTTTCCAGAAAGATCAAAGAAGACGGAACTCTTGAAGGGGAATATGTCGGAACTGAAATCTGGAATCCTATGGAAGTTATTTTGAAGCAAAGAGGTGCGAAGGAGATTAAAATTACATCCAAGGCGGATATTTATCCGTTCGGATTGACATTATTTGAAATGATTTCTCTCAAACCTCCGCATTTTCCAACTGCTGATGATGACATCAGCAGCATTTCGGAAAGCGGGACAGATGACAGCTTTGACGATGAAGCTTTTGAAAACGCCTTGCAAATGTGCATTGGTAAGCATAAAGCATTTGCAGTTAAGGTTTCAAATAATCATAATAAAGAAGCCCACTGCACTGATTACTAAACATTAATACACATTTGATTTAACATAGGAACTCGGCCACGACTCCCAGACATTGACTTCAATGAGACTTACAACAAGGTCTTGGAGATTTTTTATTGTTGTACTGAAGAAAATCCAGCTGCTCGTCCTACTGCTCGGGACATTATCAGTAATCTCTGTATCGCGGACTCAAAAACGAGTACTCCTGAAGGTTCTACGCCTGAGTGAGTTTGAGTTCCAAGTCATAAAATCCTCACATGACTTCATTTCCTCTGCCTTCTTACTTAACTTACTGATTTAAATAAGTTTAACTGCGTTTTAGTTGGAACCATTGCCTGTAATCCTTTCTATTTGGATCTATGTTAAGTGTTACTCAATGCTCAATGGGCGTTAGAATTATATAATCTCATCTTATTTAGTTCAACTATTTATGCAGATATCGTTAATTTTAAATGTAAAGTGCCTTACCATCTCTGCTCCTTTAGATTTTCAATTGCTCGTATTACAATTACAAGTTCCTCTTAATGCTGAGCAGCAGAATATCCTTTTACAGCATTTTTAGATTTTTCTACTATTTGTTTTCTTGTTTTACATTTTACAGAAACCTAATAAACTATTTCGTTTAAAACATTACAAAACGCAGGTAATTTTAGCTAAGCCCCGGTTATTAGCCTTAAGTAGACAAATGGCCTTCGTCTCGACAGTTAAATATGATGTTCTTTGTACTAATGAATCGTGTAGCAGTCATAGCCCTATAATTAAATTCGCCCAAAGGAAAAGGGAATTCACGATGATTTTTTTACACCGAAAATTGCAGGTAGACGACTTGTTTTTCCACTCAACCGGCAAGTTAGCAAGGTAGTTGATTCTCCAGCACCAGGCGGTCCATGTTTATTACAAAGAGCTTCTTGTATACGATAGAAAAAGACAGAAGAGATCTTTAATGAGCGAATTAAGAGAATTCATGGTTCATGACTCGATAATAACGTGAGAACCCGATGATGAGAGTGAATTCATGTTGATGTGCATTTTTCTCGTCCTGGACATGACATGATGGAGAAACAATCAGATTTTATTACTCCTATGTCTCCGGCTACTTACTTAAAACTTGAATTGAACCTTTGTTTGTAATGGACATGGCGTGCTGAGGAATAGTACAAGTACTCATCTTCAGTAATAGTCAAAAGCTTTAAGCCACTTTTTTGTGCCATTCTCTGGAGATGAAGAAACTGCAATAATTATATTATTCATGAGGGATGAGGTAATGAAAATAAAGGTTTGGTCTTGCAATAGCTTCTGCCAGAGTCTTAAGTTTCTGCCAAGATCGGGATCGGATCTACTTTAGACTCTATCAGTATTTCCCTGGTAGTGGTCGCAGAAACGTCTTTTGCAAAGCGCCAGTGGATTTATCTTCAAGATGCATTTACCATTGATATTACTAATTGGACTGGCGTCCATACTTGGAAGCGTAAATAGCCGGGGTATATATTTCGTTCATTTAGATTTCAAAAGTTAATGTTAATATACCTTGCGAATCGGGCTGATTTTTAGCATTTCGATTAATTTAGGTGTTGCTGGAAACATCAAACTTGTTATGATGAAGACCAATCAGTACTGGTTCAGCACATCATCTCCTTACGCCCCAGTTTTGAACTTCTACTTGTCATATCAGTACTGCCGAAATCTTGGGCTTCAGCTAGCTACTTTGGAAACAAAAGATGAGGTGGACGCCGTTGCACTTTATTTGACCACATCTTCTGAAGGTCAGTAGTAGTCCTAAATTCAATGTTTCGATAAGCTGTTCCAATTAACATGATTCTTTCTTTTCGTTTGTAGGAAGCGAGCAAGGTATCAAGGACTACTGGACAAGCGGAAATCGTTTGGGCGCTGATACTTGGCTCTGGATGAGTAATGGCGAGCAAATGAATGCAACTTTCATTGCGGAAAATGGTCTTCAGCAGCGTCAGTATTCCCAGACTGCGTAAGCGTGCATAAGCACAATTGCAGTGAATCTTTAACCAAGCATTTTAACTGAGTATTGCCTCAACTTGCTCTCCAGATCTCCTCGACATTGCCTGAGCTTACGAGCGGTAAGCACCCGTCGAACAATTTTTACCCCTGAAGTATGCGAGCGATCCTTGCCATTTATCTGTGAGCAAATTCGATGCCTATCTTACTACTACCCCACCGTGGAGTTCCCGGAACCAGGAACTGGATTAGAATTTCAGAACGGCTTGAGATCAGATGCTGAGGTGATCAATAATGGAGCTAACGCCACATCAACTTCATCGGCATCTACGGATCCTCCGCTACCAGCGGGAACAAGTCCTGGTAAGATGTGAGTGAATGAATGATTTGTGAAATTGTGTGAATACTTCAATCAAATTCCAATTTTCATGTATTGAACAACGTAATTACGAAAATTTGCATTACCCATTTCAGGCGACGACTCCTTGATTCTGAACCAGTAATAAAGAATCACTACTTTCTTCCACAATCTTCCAAATATGCAAATAGAAATACACAGCAAACTACTGCACTCCCCCCAAGAAGGTATTTAACTTTAAGGCCACCTATGCCTTCTGTTGCGCCTGTTTTCGTCACCACGACCAACAATGCTGGAACATCCGAAACGGAGGCTATCAGCACGACGGAAATGGACAAAATTGAAGAAACGTCGACTGTTACAGTTACAACTAAATCTAATTTAGAGACAACCACGCCTCCCAAAAACTCAAGCGAAATTCATAGCGCTTCAAAAAACATTAGCTCACCATTTGAAAACAATGCAGCTTTTATTGAAGTTGAAGTTGGAACTCATCCTTAGGAAAGCTTCAAAATGCCATTTTTATAAATTTGTATTTCTAGAAAATCGAGGACTTATTTCTGAAAAACCTAGAAGATCAACATACTATTTTTAGCTTCTGCATTTGGTATTTTTGGAGTAATGAGTAATATGCTATTTTTTCATTGCAATTTGTGACTTTAAATCCTTCGGCATCCTTCAAAGTTTGGTAATTCAGGTGTTAAAATTCTGAGACTGTGACGAATTTAGGTTAGATACCTTCTTCACCAATTTAACTTAGGAATGTTAGGAGTTAGGAATATGTAGTTAGGCAGTATAATCTGTATCTATTACCTAATTTAAGTTTACTCTTAAAAACCTCTAGAATCATAGTTTTTCTTTAAAAAAAAATAAACCAAATATTCTTTAAGAATGCCGTGTTACTGAATTTTTGCGTTACCGAATTTTCGGTTGCTGAATCGTCGCTGGACGCATTTATTTCATATTCAAGACGGCTATATTTTTCTCTAAACTTAAATAAAATGCTTATTACTACAAATTGAAGAATTTACTGCCATTCCCTTTTCACTACACTTGATAAAATACTGGCAGATACTTTACGCCAGGGTCATGCTCATGCGATGTACTAATACAAGGCTATTGTTCTAAAAACTTAGCCTTTATATTTCGATGTACCTATATTCCATCGTACAAGGCTCGTTAGCTGTTGATTTGATAGCGATAGCTATTTAATGTATTATTCCACTTTCCACTAGGATATGGGCACATTATATTAGATTGACGCGTGTAAAGCCTTGACTATAAAATATAAATTAAATTTTTATCTATCACATAGCTTGCATTTGCAGAGCAGTGCCTCGATGGGCTGAACTAATAAATCTA
>VNWX01002187.1:0-12748 GCA_009869905.1 Ceratophysella communis | reverse complement strand
TGGGCCTAATACTAATCCTAGAAAATGCTGGAGAGCCTATATTTTTCCAACTGGAAATCATAGCTTAAATTGATAACATATATGTGTACCTGAAATGTCCGTAGAAAAAATAACATATATAATAAAAACTGTGTAATTCTATATAAAATCGAGAAAACCACAGATTAGCAAATCGTGGGGAAAGTTGAAAGGTTTTCGAATTTCAAAGTCTACGCTTTAGTTATCGAATTTCCTGTCAATGCCAGAGCATATAAATAATTTCAAGTCTTAATCCCAACTGAAAGCTTGAGACTAAAGGACTGCCTATGAAATATTGCAAAAGTTCTTGCTTAAGCACAGTGTGTGTTTCACCGCGCGTCTAATGTATTTTTCTTGCTTTGACTGACGCCTAGAGTTAGCTGACTATTGATTTTTTAAAAACTCATTTCTGGGTACCCCCAGCAGAGGACAAGGTTACGGAATTCCGTTTATATTTAATTCAGTTTGAAGACATGCCTTCAATTCAAGGTTTCAAATCTCGTAGAATTTTAATGTATTGTTTCATAGGGAGGTGTGGCTTGACAAGAACATGAGGATTTCAATGCGTTTTGTAACATGAAAGGGTTTTTAGAGTCTAGTAGGTTCCGGTTTCATTTATACGGATTGAGCTAAAGTGATTTTTTTTAGGTTCAGACCTTGAATTTTACGAATTTCGTAGCGTCAAATATTTACGCCTTGGAGGATCGAGCGAACTAGTGCGAGCACATTGGTTTTGCATGATGTTAACTCAAGTTGTATAAGCAATTGCTGGCACACATGTCGTGTGCTAATACAGGAATCTTTGTAGCTCTATAACTTTGGTTAGGTTAGGTTATTTAATGTTAGGTTAGGTTAATAATGCTCGCGCATCTATTGAGATTACAGCAGATCTAATGCAGTAAAAATGTCTGGAAACCTAGTAGTTTAGCCACTGCTTTTTTAAAAATCAAAATCAATTATATTTAAACGGCGTCGAACTGCAGATATAACGAAATTATACCTGCATTTTCTACCGTACTCAAATTATTGAGAATGCGTCTCTAGCAACCGCCTGGCAGTTCAGATGTGTCCAAATTCCGTTTCCTAAGTCCCGTAATCATAAATCATCTCATTGTTCCCCATGTACATCATAATTCACTTCTATTCGAGCTTCACTTTCTCCGCTAAAGCTTTCTCTTTGACAGTCAAAGTCTAGCCTCTGAATTTGTCCGTGACCCATGCATCCTTCTCTGAACATATGAAGTCCATTGTCACTGTCGCTCTGTCAAATGTTCCGAAAGTATATCTATTATATTATTAAAACGCCTTTGCAACTATAAACGGTAATCACCTGTGTGAACGAAGTCAGAATGAGTAATGACAGGCGGGCAGACCAGGAGAATGATAGCTCAGCAATTTAGTCGGGAGTCATCAATTATCTGATGACTAGCAGGATAGCTGTAAAGATATGGAGATATCACCTAATGGCACCAAGTGCGTTTATGGCATAAGCTTCGATTTTAGTACGGGCATAATCGTTAGGCATTTGATTGATATTTTCAGCAGCTACTTGCAAAATGCGTAGTGCCACAGTCCAAGCTATTAAAATTTTTAATACTGAAGTCGAAAAAATCAACTCATCTGTAAAACGAGTTCTTAAATACGCGCTTCAAATTCTATTGTTTCTAAAAACTTACAACTGGCGTATTTTATTATTCAAAATTTTCCATATATTTCCATGAATAAATCCGCTTCACTTTCTCCATTCAATTTTAAAGCGCCTTTAAGCTCTGACTCGACGACGACGCGACATTACGAAATCAGAAATCAACCTTCAGTTCAGTTAATCTCAAAAGAGTTTCTGTCATTTCGTAAACTTTAACAGAATTATTAAGCCCCCCAAAACACTTTATTCTCTACGCTAGAGCATATCTAAGCTTCTTGCTAAAATGCAAAAGGGATTTAATATATATGGTTTATTTCTCAACTCAAGTTTGAGCTGGAGACGGAGCCAAGCTGTAGAAATAATCCGCTCCGAGTGCACTCGAGAGGTTTTGAAAGGAAAACATTTTTATTATTTATATATCTACCAAAGTCAAGTCAAGTCAGAGAATCATAAGTCAAGTCAAACTCAAACTCCAGAAAATGTTTTCAGCACCTCCAGAGTTATAGGCTTCAGTTTTGGCTTGGATGGATTTTGAAGTGAATAAACCGATGCGTTGGGTGCTCGTTCAATGCTTTTTTATGGTTAAATGGACTTAAGGTTACGGGGTTGTGATGATTTCATGGGTCAGAGCCAGAATTGTAAACATGAAATTTAAATAAACTGAATTTGGCCGAATCACTAAAATATCTGTGACTTTCTCCCACTTTCTCTTTGCAATTTTTCAATTTGACGTAAAATTTTACTATAAATCCTAATATGCAGTTTCATCTGTCAAAAAGGCGACAGACTAAAAAGAACAAATTGCTCCAGCTTAATCAAGTTCAGACGTAAATTGGAAAGCAAATTCTGGTTTGTAGACGAGGGAATCTGAAAGGTGACATGGCGCTGTAGCGTTCAGGCTCGTAAGTTGAAATTGGAAGTCAGACGTGAGCCCGAGACGACCTAAGGCCTTATAACACGCGGCTTGATTGAGCTGTCAGGTTTACCTGTCGGCTTGTCTATTTAGGGTTTAAGCTGCTAAACTGGGACTACGGTGAAAGCACTGCAATTCTAACCGCATATTTAGATGGCATTATGCAAATTTTACCCTGTTTGGGCAAGCAAGATTTGCGCTAAAATTAAATAACTGCGAAACGTAAATTTGGCTCTATTTGACCACGGTGAAAGTTCAAGTGAAAGTACGTAGTTTTAGACCGCTCCCCCAAAATCAACATAGCTGAATAATCATTAGACATTTCGTTTTCACGGTTTTCAGCCGCTTTTTCTCGTACGCTGAGCATAAATGCCTTCCAGAGTGTTGACTCTTTTCACTTTCCCTTGCTTTGACATTTCGAGTCTCCCGTCTAAGATCTTTATAGTATTTATGAGGAATTTCACAGAGCTTGGAGGTATCACGATAGCTCTCCGCCGTTTATTTTATCGGATAGAACTCCGCTCGAGCTGCTTTCCAAAGGAAATGAAGCCTGGAGGTATGCGGTATGCGAAAATGAAAAAGAAGAATAAAACGTAAAAGCCCCATGCAAGACTGATTCGGACTCACAGAGTGCTTTTTCGGTTTCGTGGGAGCTTTCTCCTGCATGCCTACGTGGATCTGGGAACCTGTGTGCTTCTATCGCTCCATATATTATATTATTATTATACACACTGTACCGTTTTCATCGGTTCTCAAGAGAAAGTTTTCAATTCCACACGGTGGTTCCAGGGTTCCACTTGAAGCAAGCCGTGAAGTTGAGCAGATCATATCACCGTCGATTTAATATTCCATCAGTCCGTTGAAAAAGCTCTTCAGGTTCTGGGGCTAGAGCGATGATGATTGAAAGTTATAGGTATTCTGTGGCAGGTATACGAATTCGATGACATTGGGGCATGATGCGGTGATGCGGATCTGCGCAAAAAATTGGTACTTCCGGTTTAAAATAGCATAAATTAGTCGATTTAAAAAAAATAGCTAGGTCAAATTAAGCTTTATGAGAGCTTGCTAGTTGCCATTCATTTTCCGCCGAATTGTCGAATTACTTTGGCCATATTACCCTGCAATAAAATAGCTGCTGTACTGCTACTGTAATAGCATTATGCCTTTCACGTGGAAATGTTCAATGCTCATTCAGCTGCTCGGATCTGAATTGAAAAAAAGAAAGCACGAAATATACCACATTGACTTCCGTTCCAATTCCAAGTATTATGACGGGTGCGAGTGGCATATCTTGGAAAGTGAAGTGGAAATACGATACAGTAGCATTTCTCGGTATATTCCCGTACAGCATTTCTTTGGCATTTCAAAATTGTGAGTTGCTAAAAGCATTAGTTTCAGTTCAGCAGTCCTTGTTTCAATATTTTATGTAGCAATATATGAGTCGTGTAGTAATAATACGTTGGTATTTGTTTTGAGCTGGAATTCTTGGGTATGTAGGGTCCTTTTCGCTTTTTCATGGAAACTTTATTGCATTTTTTTTAGAGAGAATTGGAATCATTTTTATAGTCGAGACTGGGTTTTATCGGAATGAGTCCCTAGTCGAAGTCGGGCTGCCAAGACGTATTATTTGAGAATATGGAAATTCGAGTCAGAGTTCATAGTTGGTATATATTATATGCTTTATATTTTTTCTAGGAGTAATCGGTTGCCTGTGAAAAGGATTGAGTTTTGCTCGACCATTAAATTTAAAAAAATCATTTTTAACGCCTTTTTTTGTAGATTCCATATCATGAAGAATTGCTGCAGGAGTGAGCTAGCTTCAGACGACGAACACAATTTTAAAATTTATTATGGCAAGTCATTCATTAAACGCCAGTTGAAACATCGAAAATATTTAGTAAATTTTTCGCAGTAATTAGTGATAAAATTTAGGTTGTTCATGTCCCTGACCCTGACACGCAATGACATTTGAACCCTTGTCGACCAGACACCCTATATACACCCTTTGATTAAGATGGATAACCTCGAAATAAGAAACTCCTCGTTGCCCAAAGCAATCCGAGGCTACTCAATTCAATTCAATGTCTGTCTTGTGCAAATACATCTAAAAATCCACACTGAACTGATCTGATCTAACGCCGTATTTCTTCTCTGTATATCTGATACACATCCTCAATTCGTACTCAATCTTAATCCTTGTCACTGTCGACTTGAGTCAAGTTCCCTGGAGTTCCACACAACCCCTGCGTCTGGGATACAACCCCTGCGTCTGGGAAACGGGATACATGTGATGTAATTACAGATAGACAAGAGCTCTAGAATTCTCTAGATTTAGCTCGTGCTCAAGTGCTTATGCTGGATGTACTTGAGAAGCTGCGTATTTGGCTTTCACCACAAAAATAGATGACTGCCTACGGCTTTCACGGAGATGGATAAGCTAAGTGGATAGAGCTTGAGAAATTTGAGGCAAAAGTGGTAGCGAATTTTCACGGAATTTCCGTCAAATTCTTTATGATAGGCTTAAGCTAAATTCCACTGTAGAAAGTTTGAAAGTCGGCATGAAACCGGAAATTAAAGAATGTGTGCTGAGTTGTTATCATTTGTGACTGGAGAAAGTTGTGCATTTCGGACAATTTCTAGAGCAGTAGGAGGTTCAGGGTAACGCGACGATTATGCCGGCGAAAGAAAGCATAAGCATTGTTTCTACTGTTTAATTATTTATTACAAACTTTGACGCCAATTTAATTAAAATATAATTTAAAAAACAGGAAAAATAAAAGCACATAAGTTATAGGTTTAGTGTAACGAAATTTTCTCATTCTCGTCTGATTTTGGTATTTTCTAATTTGTTTTTGCAGAAGTGCCTCTCCGAGATCCCTGTAACAATACAACTCATATTTGCTTCGGTGAGTTTATAGACTGTCGTTCGGGCTACTGCAAATGTGCTGAGGGCTATGCACCACGCCCTGATAACCGAGATCTATGCGGAGGTAAGTCGTGCTTTCACCTACTTTCTCCAAATACCAAAAATACACTCTAATGCCTCCTGCACTCATCCCAAAGCCCAATCGTCATTACTCACACCTGAACATAATCCAAATTCGATCGAAAATACGAACACTATGCAGATTACTATCCTGTATCCGCATTTTTGCATTTCGTGATCGTGACCATTGTGTACAGAAATCCGCCACCAAATCAGTACACATCCTGTCTCCACTAATACCGGCAATTTATCTTCATTTTTTTGGTTCTGCATACACAATATTGTGGCTTGACTAGCCTGGACTAAAGAATATTTATTATAGCCTCCTACGCTACTGTGTACATATGCTTATCCGCAGAGAGATCGTGAAATCGTAAAACACTGCCGGGTAAAATACGTCTCCAGCATAGCGTTCTATTGATTTCGAACTATAGCCACCAATTTTTCCTCATTTATTCCGCATTTTGGAACAAAGAACTAGATTTTCCGGTTTTCTCTACATGCAGCCTCGTTGTGTAACTTGTGTTTGTATGACTTACTATACGGAGTTTGGGTTGGTTATAGGATCTTTAGTACTCAGTAGGGACTAATAATAGGACAATCATTCATTCGAATTTGACTCCCTCCAGTCTACTTTCCACTCAATTGGTGACTACGGACTTGTTTTCATGGACAGAAAGAACAAAACGAAGGCCTTTAAGAGGTGGGGCTGCTGGCAATTCTACGCGGAAAAATACAACCACGAAAATCACCGATTTTCCCGTATTTTTGACTGTTAGCTTAGAACTTTCACCGTCAAGTTAGGCTATAAATTTGCTATAAATTCAATTACACAGACATTTTTAATAGGCAAAATCTGTAAAACAATAGGCACCCCTAAATTCCAAATAAATGAATCGAACAATTGCCGTAGAACTCCCCAAACCCAACGCCTACCCGTGCAAACGAGCCCAACTTTCTCTTTTCACATGGGAAACTTTCTCTTAGTAACTTGCGGAATCGAAGGCTCCCAGGGCTTAAGTGACTAGATTTCGACAAGGGCTGCAATTTAGGCTAAATATATGTAGGCCAATTATAAAAGGAAGTGCATGCCAGAAGCAGTTATTTAGCTGTTTATTTATGTACCGCATTACGATGGTTTATTTATGTCTGTTTGTATTTTCAGAGAAAATCTTTTACAATGTGGAAATCCCGCAGACGGACCCTACAATGATTGGTAAGCAATTACACGTATTTAGCGATGAATTGAAAATATCAGTCACGTTAGCTAATTAATGAATTTGGTTGATTCAATTAACAGGTGTAGTCATTGGCCTTTGCTTGATGTCAGTCACCCTCTGTGTTGTACTCCGACTATTTGCCAAGTAAGTGTTCATGTTCATGTCAAGACCATGTCAGCCATACAAACTTCGTTTCGAGAACCAACCTAGAAATTGACATCGATTAGCTTAAGCCCATTCGCTTCTACACGACGATTAACCTTTCGGCATAATTGCCACCGGCTTGGGTTTTACAGCTTAAGTCGAGAGTCCAGGCTTTCACTAAAATGCTTTCACCGCTGTATACCGTCCACGCCTATGTAATTAAAGGCATCTATGTCAAGACCATGTCAGCCATACAAACTTCGTTTCGAGAACCAACCTAGAAATTGACATCGATTAGCTATAAGCCCATTCGCTTCAACACGACGATTAACCTTTCGGCATAATTGCTACCGGCTTGGGTTTTACAGCTTAAGCCGAGAGTCCAGGCTTTCACTAAAATGCTTTCACCGCTATATACCGTCCACGCCTATGTAATTAAAGGCATCTTAATGGATTCCTCGTGCAAAAAGGGTTGACATTTAGCTGAGAACTTAGGTGGTGTTCCCATGTATTGTTTAGCGTTTACCGCCTGTTTAAAGTAGACAGAGGGTAGATTGGATGGTGTTAAAATTTACATTTTGTAATTCCAATGCTAGGACCCTAGGACAAATATTTGAGTTTGAATTTGAAAACTTTTTCGGCACCTCATGACTATTCATGGGCGTTGGGGCTGCTGGTGTTTTAAAGTTTTAGAGATACAGCAAGGGCGACGGCTTGGCTGGTGAAAGCACGCTAGGAGGATTTCTGCATTAAATTTTCACTATGGTGGTTTGGTTTGATTACAGAGCACGATTCCGTGAAAACCGTACAATATTCAACACTCCTAACCCACGGCTCATGAACGTGTCACTCATGAAAGGGTCCAAACAGCTGTTTCGTGGCGGAAGTGGGAATGTCCGCAGGTCAGAGGTCAAGGCGTGGGAGTACAACTTCAATTCAAAGTGTTGAGATTCAACAGAATTCTAATCCACTTTCACCGCAGGTGGAAAACGGTAAGTTCTGCATTTTGAAAAGGGGATTTTGACGCCTTTTCAAAAAATATTAATTGCGAATTATATAGCCCACAATTAACAGCTAAACTATAGGTCGGTAGTACCAATAAAATCTTTAGATTGACAAAAAATTTTAAAAAATCTTTAAATTTCAGGAAATGACAGAGTAATAGCAGGGACTTCACGCCCTAAGGCTCTACGCCAAGTAAGCACGGATACAACTGGAATGGACACTCCAACCGGAAGTCGGAGCTTTCCCCGTGGTAGATACACTCGTCAAGACTCTAACACCCTGTAACTCAAACGTGTAAAGAAAAAATTCGAAGCGAATTAAAAGCCGAATTCCTGGAATTAAATACTCGTTTAAAATTACTCACAAATTAAGGGTTTACAGCTAACAACTAAAACTAAAGTAAAAATGAATTGAACATTGAACTCATCTCATATCAAGTTAATATGGATTACAAATTACATAAAATATTATAAAAATGAGTGTGCAATTTGAATTTAAACGTAAGAATAGTTTGTTTTATTATGTATAGTCTGTTTATCGTTTTAGCGGGCATTAGCCCATTAGTTTAGAAGCTTTGCCCACAAAAATTGATTTTAGTGTAACGCCCTGGCTTTACCACAAAATTGATCGTGTAACGCCGAAACTGATTTTGCCTAATTTTCGTAAATCGATCTGGGAAAAATAGAATTTAATATATTGTATTTGGTGTGCGATTTCGAATTCATTGGTAGATGCTTTTGTGCGCTGTGAGCTTAGAACAGATCCCATTTACTAGCATGTAGCTTGCGTTTGAATATTACCCTATAGTTTGATTTTTAGGTTATAATTAATTTAATTATGAACGTGTTACTTGTAATTAATAATTATAATTAGGTTACGTAATTGTATTTCTAATTTACGTGACGCTCTACTTACTTGACACAAGTACAGAGGTGTATCAGTAGTACATTCGACCTGATGTAAATATAATATATTTATTACATGAAGTACCCACATTTGTGCTCAAATGCAAGGTATGCATGCATGCATGTAATTGTGGATGGTGCTCGTGCTCGGCAATTATTATTAGGTAATTGTAATTGTTAATTAGGATAGGGGCTTTAGCCGTGAAGCGCTTTTTAGTCTATTTTAGCGCATAGGTGTACAGAACAAGCACTTCAACCCTTGTACCGTTTAGGTATTATAGGCATAATCTGAACCCTTTGCTCACGTGTGATTAGTAATTAGGGCGGAAGTTCACGCGTGCTAATTAAAAAATTTAATAGTAAATAGATTCATCAAATTAGTAAGTAATTATTAGTCTTAGGATTCCTAATCGTAAATACTAATTGATGTTTGATGTCAAATTAAGTAAAACTTCTTCAGGATCAAATCCAAACACAACACACCTTAAACCTTATTTTAGTGCCTATGTCCTGAATCATAATCGTTAATCATTGTAAATAATTAAGGTCAACTGCAGGGAGTATGAATAGGTTTAATTAGTATATTTGTCATCAAATCAATGTCGTGTCGTTCGTGTCTATAAAATCCTAGCTCTCTACTGTTAAATTAATCTATTAATTGATCCCGGTAATTGTGCTATTTACTATAAATGCATCAACAAGTGTGCTAAATATGCGATACTTTTAAACTCTACACTAATTTAACGACCCTATGTAACAACTGGAATTTTCAAACCGGAAACGGGAATACTCACTTCCTAGTATAACGTAAATGTGCTATTTGTGAACCTGTGTGTAACTATTTCCTACTTGCTCTCTTGTACTTTTTCTAAATCCAATCTCAACTCTCAATTTAACCCCGACTCAAACTCAAGAAATTGACCCCAAGCATACGATATTTATTCTTTATATCCTTTACTATGCATAATTAAAATCTATGTGTATGTATATTATGATTCTATCTCTATACTTATGGTACAAATTAAGAATGTACCACGACACAGTGTATTTTTTACCCAGAAAATTAAACTAACCTTAGCCTTAGCTTTAACCTAACCTAAATGCTAAGTGGGAATAGCTTTAGAAATTAGAAACCAGAACCAGACCAGTTGACCTGACCAGTGACATTTAAATAATAAACAACCTATAAATATCCTGTCAATTACCCCACGTTTGTCATTCCTGTGGTGGGCTTATGTAACATTAATTTTAATCAATCATTATCAAGAATAAAATCTGAATGGTGTAATCTTATATTTGTGTCCATACTTTTAGAAAATCGGCTAATTGAATAGCAGTCAATCATAAATGGTAAAAAGAGCCTTTTTATTCCAGATTAATAGCGCAGATTTCTGGAAACAGAATTGTCGCGGCCCAATTTACAGATTGGAATAATGAAACGAAAAATAGTAAATTACAGTATGAGCATCCCACGGTTAATTCTCTTCAAGCTCGCCCAAATAAATCTGCTTATCCGCTCCAGCCGATAATAGAATCGGTTCATCCTTATGGAGATCAACAGCTGTGACAGTGCCATCATGCCCAGGTAAGCGATACTGAATCTGTCGCGTATTTGTATTCCACACGTAAACGAATCGGTCGGAAGAACCGGATGCTACTCTCTGACCGTCGGCTGACCAACAGCACTTCAGCAAGTACTTCTCAAATCCATGGGTATGGCCGGTGAAGATTTTCATGCAACGATTTNCTTCAGCAAGTACTTCTCAAATCCATGGGTATGGCCGGTGAAGATTTTCATGCAACGATTTGCTGGGGCAAATGGTCTGATGTCCCAAATTCTGAGGCTGTTGTCCATTCCGTTTGTGAGGAGGTAGCTGTGGAAAATAAACGCTATTATAACTAACACCGTCTTGTGGGTAAGTTATAAGTTGCAATAAACACTCACGCTCCATCCGGACTCAGTTCCATACTGGTAACAGTGTCGGAATGTCCATAGAGGGTGAGGGCAACGTCGGCTTTTCTCAAGTCCCAAATCTTGACATCGTTGTCAATTCCAGCAGAGATTACTTGCTCTGAATCTTCTCCGAAAGAAACAGCAGTCACTTGATAGACTGAATTTAAATTCACGACAGAGCCCCGACGGCGAACATCCCAGATTCTTACTTGGCAGTCATCACTTCCACTCACTACGAGGGGTTGACCTTTCTTGCTCTCGCCTACGGCATTCACGAAGTTTGTATGACCCTTTAGTCTTTTGATTCTGGCACCAGTAGCTACGTCCCAGATACCGACCTAATAATTCCAAATCTTGACATCGTTGTCAATTCCAGCAGAAATTACTTGCTCTGAATCTTCTCCGAAAGAAACAGCAGTCACTTGATAGACTGAGTTTAAATTCACGACTGAGCCCCGACGGCGAACATCCCAGATTCTTACTTGACAGTCATCACTTCCACTTACTACGAGGGGTTGACCTTTCTTGCTCTCGCCGACGGCATTCACGAAGTTTGTATGACCCTTCAGCCTTTTGATTCTTGCACCAGTAGCCACGTCCCAGATACCGACCTAAGAATACCGAAAAAAGCAAAATGACCTGTTAAAATGGATTCTTCAGAATATCCGAGTCTTTTAAAGAGAAACGGGACGGTTTCTGCACAACTGATATGTAGTGTGTGCTTACCGTCTTGTCAATAGAGGCAGTGTAAATTGTGGATCCGTCATAGTTAAAACGTAGGTCACAAATTGTTCCTCCATGATTTGGCTGCAACACAGCATTGTCACACTCTCCATATGTCTTCCAAATATCTAGATGAAAATGGATATTAGAAACTTTGAATATGCATGCAATATCAGACGAGTTCGCTGCAATAGTTTCAAATGCAACGCGAACTCATCAGTTTAGAGTTATTGCTGTGAAAAGGATTTGTTAAAAACATCAAAACTCTGAGATGATATACGTCGGTAACTCACACACTGTTCTCTCCGAACCAGCAGATGCTAAAATATCTCCTTTAGGACTGAACTTAGAGCACAGGATCTCTCCTTGATGACCTTCCAACAACATTATAGGCGATAACAAAGATGAAGTTCTTTTCGGCTTCGGCTGCAACGAAACATTGAATTGAACTGTTAGTATAATTTTAACTAATCTTAAGTTAGTAATTTACATTGGTCCAGATCATTGTGTAAGTAAGATCGATCAATTTTACCATGCACGAGCACGATTGGACATCTGAGGTACATTCAACATTATTACATAATTATGACATACCAAATATACCTTTCCTTAATTTAACCTTATAGAGTATTTAATTAATCTATAAGTAGTTTTCATTGTTAATCAATTTAGCTTACCCCTTCCATAGACATGAGATCCATTTTCGTTCTTTTCGATGGAACCAAGTCCATGTCAGAAGGTCGCTTTCCCGGAACAAGTGCCATCTTAACTGCACTAAATTTCAGCTTGCCTTTCACTCGACTTTCACCACCGCTACGCTTCAGTTCCAGCAAAGATAACCTGTCACGTGTTGGCTTCGGGTCTCCCGCTGCACGTGCACCCGGGGGAACTGGCTCCGGGCTAATAAGGTCAAAGGTTGGACACTTAATAATTAATCCGGAAATCTCTTAAGATTACGAAAAACCTGAAATTAAATCAAAACAATGGATGAACGACAAACCGGAAAATGCTTGGCTGCGTTATAAATGGCGCTTCGTTGCGGAGTGGCGCAGGTTATAGTGAGTCGTGAGCAGAGAGAGGCATGCTGCATGCTGTGCTGATGCAAGCTCCAATCAGGGTGTGGCTAAAAACCTGACTTTTCTGACTTTTCTGACTTGTCTGACTTTTCTGACTTTTCAAGTCTGACTTTTCTGACTTGACTAAAAACCTGACTTTTTGACTAAAAACCTGACTTT
>VNWX01002186.1:0-12748 GCA_009869905.1 Ceratophysella communis | reverse complement strand
AGCAATTAGTGAAACTAAATGCCTGTAATTCTTAGCTATGGTTTCATTCGAAAATGAGTAATTAATTACTGCCATAGTTTAAGTGTTTTTTTGTGATACGTCAAATTAGACTTGTTCTTTCTTTCCACCAAAGTCTTATCACTAACAAGCTCATTTCATTTCATACAAATAATGCTCATTAGTCGAAACAAGGAAAAGACACTCACGTAATTCTTAACCCACCTTCACCAATACCCAGCAGATAAGAAAATGTCTTTAGCCTGTCCCCTTACATTAAAATGCTGTTCTAAAAAGGCGTAAGTTTACTCAACTGAATTGGAATTTTGGGCTTATGCCGTGTTGAATTTAGGCCCTAATCGGCTAGAATTTCGTATGAACTTGCGTGCTTGGACTGTGTGTCAAAAATGTGTTGAATATTCTCACTTTCATGGTGAGACATGCGACCGCTGAGATGGTATTGTATCAAAGATACAAGGTTTGTTAAGATCGACCTTATCAAATAATTATGTACAAGTACAAATACGCTGCTTTATAAATAAAATTTTTGGCCATAGCTTGATTTTCAATTTTTTGGAATCTGCCACCCGGCACTGGCAATTGCAATGAGCGTTGCGCTCCAATTGTTAGCGTTACACCAATAGGAGCTAAAATGAAATTTCACTGAAATGAGCTTCACAGCGCCATTAGATATTCTTTAATAGTGATTTCTGAGGTGAGATCACATCTTCTGAATATCAAACTCGCATTGAAAATAGGAATAAGGAAATTCCACGAGTAAATTAATACTTTTGATCAAGGTAATCGGACGTAATGTCTGGAATATTGGGAGCATCTTGTCTATTCTTCTTCACACCTCATAGAAGCTTTGGGTTATATCGGTTCGTGGTGAAAGCTGAGCTTGTTCAGGCGAGACAGAAACAGAAGCGTGAAGCGTGATGTAAACATAAACTCACCCCCACCAACCAACCCCAACCCCGAGTCAAAGTTTGACATCTTCCAAGCCTCAAGCTCGCTGCATGGACCTTTCTGAGTCCTGACTTGGGATTGACATGACCTTCCACTCAAATGGGTTCATTTCTCATTAGGTTACTGGAATAATTGCGTGATCGACACATATAATCCAATTTAATGGCGTGATAATCGCTTTGCCTTGAATTTAATCAAATAATTCGTGTTCATTGAGGTGTAATCACAGCCACGCTCAGGTATTAATTACTTATTACTTTAAACTTCAAAAAGCTACCCCCTTACCCCATAAATTTGTTCATATCTAGTTAAAATTACAAGTTGATCATCGGATTCTATTCTATGTAGGCAGTAGGTACATAGAGGAAGCATGTTAGCCAAATAACGTCGATCCCTTGTCCAGGTTTACGTTATCTGTGCCCACCTACGCAGAGCTGAGAATCCAATTTGCTCACAATTTTGTAGTTAATTAGTATAATATTTCATGTTGTTCTTTTTTGTAAAAAATATCAAACTAGCCCTCGGCTTCTGCTAATAGAGACAGGTTCAAAAGAAACTGACATTAATACGATAATGAGTGAAAAGTATTTTGACAGATTTTTAGCAACGTAAAACGTAATGCCTGGCTAATGAATTAAATGAATGAACTATCTTTATTCAAAGACCGAGAGCGAGACAGTTCACTACAAGTATCATTTACATTTGCCCATTATTAAAACTTTTCATTTTCTTTTTAGTTAAAATATGCTCTACTTTCTTTATGTAAAATATAACGAGATAATGACATAAGCCTGTAGTGTTTAAAAATACACTGGTAACAAATACGGGTTCTTTTAACTCCTTGCGGCTTCGCAACAAAAAACTTTTGAATAGGGGAATGCTTTCTTTATTAATCAATGGGCGAGGTGTAATGTTACTGTATCGGAAGTGGGAAGAAGCTACCCACCTCTATTTCAAATTCATTAAATCCATTAAAAATTGCAAGCTTTATTGAAGGGCACATTCTAATCTGAATTTTTGTTGCAGTAAGCATGTTTTAGCCTTAAACGCAGACTGCAATTAAAAATGTTTAGTGTTTGATCAAATTGCCGTAGAGGTCGTGTCCTACTTCGAGTTTGCTTTGGTTAGGTTCACTTATTCAATATGGGCATTGAATTGAATACTAAAATAAAATTATCCTTATACGCTTATTCAAGCTGTCTGTTAAATTTCTAATTCCATCGCATGTATTTAGATGTTTTTAAAATGAGTTACTAAATAAATCATAAAATAAATCGAGAATGTTATTTTCATCTCAAATTGCCCAGTAATTTCGATAAAATTCATACACACATAGTATCTTAAAAAATATAAATTAGTTCCATAAGCTTCTGATTCTATAAAACAAACGTCAAACCCTTTTTCGAGCAAAAAACATTAGCCCTTTTCAACTTGTAGCTATTTTCCCTAGCTTAAATAATGGATAATGAATCTGAAGGTATGTAACTCGAAAACCGAATATGAGCAGATTAGCTGTCAAGCCGATTTCGTAATAGAGGGACAGGAAGATGCATGAAGCATGTAAGGGACAAGGGGGTTCGAGGCTTCTGTTCCCACCTCCACGGTGGATTTTCGGGAGGAAGGCCCAATGAGATGGCCGGAGTAAGCTGAAAATCCTCCTTTCTTCCCCGTCTTTTCTCTCAGCGTAATAGCTTCGGTTTCGGTGGTGGTGAAAAGATTAGCCCTCTAATAACTCGTGTTTTCTCATGTCCATGTCCATGTCATGCTTATTGTATTTAGTACAAATGAGCTCAAGACAAACAGATATTCACTCAAAATACTATCGACATTAGGTGAGGAAGGTTCTTCTTAGGTGCATCTTGCAGTGAGATATTTAATCCGTGCTTATAGTTGTTATCAACACTTTCCAACTGATTATCATCTCATTTTCTGATTCAAAACGTTTTACGAAAATGGCGACGTTAGAGCGAAGTGTGGCAGTGTTACAAAAAACTGATTTTAGCATCGAGCGATTACTTAGAAAAGATCCGCCGTCAATTATCACGATCGACATTAAGGAGGACGGCCAAAGAGTGGGAGTTGAGGCGTTATCACATCATTCGCTCGCGGCGGAATCTGATCAGTCCCAGCTCCAATTCCACTCGGATCCGGATCCCGAGTCCCAGATGACCAACAATGCAGATGAGGATGGTGAGAAAGATGAATGAGTCTAGATACCTCCTGGCACATAAGAACATGGGATCAACTTTCTCTTGGCTCACATGCACGCGATTTAAACCACCCAAACTACCCCGTAAGTCTCAAGATCCGTGCAAAATGCTTTCAACCCCTCACGCTCTTGCTAAACCGTTTTTTTTTTCATTTACGTAAAATGAGGTGATGGTATGATTGCCCCTTGTCCATAAATTCATAGAAACAAAAAAAGCGTCATCTTTTTAATAGATTTTTTGAGTTTTAAGTCTTCTGATAAGTTTTAAGGATTCGATTACCATTCATTAAATAGGATCCTTTTGGCAATGGCCATAAAAAATTGGTTGATTTCATATCTCAATTACGCTTTAGTTTAATGAAGCTTCGCAGACATTTTGAGCCGAGTTTTAGCTTAGGCAGCCGACAATTTAATTAAATATCTCAAAACAAATCTAGCATTCACTGTCTTCCAAATTGTGCTGATACTGAGGCTTTCTAATTTTATTCCAGAGAACAAAATAAGTAGGAATCAGTATTAGGAGTGAAAATTAGAAATGCTTACTCATGTTCAAATAAAAAGAAAAATCCTAAAACCCACTAAAAAATTATCAGGATTTGGCATCTTTCTATCAGATCAACAATCAAGAATAGTCGCTAAATCGAGCTTTGACGTGCCCATTTAATTCGTCAGAATGTGTTAGGATGTGGAGAGGTGACAAGAGACAGTATATCCATCCGTAGACATTAGGAATTGCGTCCAACAAATGTTTTTATTTAGATAAATGAATCTGGCTGGCTTCTGATGCCGATAAGCGTTTTCCCGTTCCCAATCAATGACAGGAAAAGGTTATGGTTTAGAAATATACGTAATCCCGGTTAAACTTGACCGGGACTAGCGGTGATACTAATTAATTATACAGAAATAGTTGCATTTATAAGAAAAGCATAGCAGACAGTAGCATACATATCTTTGAGGAAAGAAGGTTGAATATTTTTTTGGTAGCAATATGGCCTAATCGGGTATCAGCCCGTTTCGTCAGAATAATAACTTAAAAGACGTATTGATGGTGGGACTTGATTTCTTGTAGCAATGAGATGAATGCGGTTGGATTGAGCCCAGAATAAAGAGCTTTTGTGGCTTTTTATTTTTCTTTAATGGGAACTGATTAGTATTTATAACGTGTCTTTCCGGGAACACAAATTAACCATACCTTTCCTCCCGTTTCTCGGCTTTTATTAATTTCCATTCTTAGTTTTCCTCATTGGAGTCAAGCTTTGGTTTACCGCATACTACGAAGAAATCATAGCATAATTACTGATCGAATCGACTATCTCACCAACCACACGTTGAAATTAGTTAGACTTACAAGGAATTTTACATCGTTATTATATTACAGTTAGGTGGGAACTATTATAATAATCAGTAAAATAAATAATGAATGGAAACAATTGACGTTGCACCGATGCTGTAGGTTCCGGTTGAGTTAAAGTCAGAAGCATTAGCAAGGCTTCGGGACGTATGATAAAATGAATGTACGGCACTCAATATATAACAAAAAATTTGAATATGCTATTATGCCGTTTGTGGGTGCTAACCGTGCTTTAAGACGTGCTTCAATGAGTGAAATGATTAGTGCCGAGACAGGCTATAATGTTCAATTCATCTTGAATTTGAAATTTAATTCCAGGTTCTAAAAAGCGTGCTGGCTGCAAGAGATATGGTCGCGGACCACGAATTCCATTTGCACCACATCAGATCGCAGTTCTGGAAAGCACATTTTCAAAGTCACAGTATTTGAGCAGTGATTGCATTCATCGTCTCGCTGATACCCTGCATCTCAGCGAAACTCGGGTAAGTCATTATTATTGACTCGATTCAGCAATTTCTGTTCTATCGCAAATCGCAACCTAACATTTCAGCCGTTTGACCTGTTCTGCGCAAATATAGCTTAAAATATTAATTGGAAATTTGGTTTTCCAGGTCAAAATCTGGTTTCAAAACCGAAGAGCTCGGTATCGTCGCGAGAAGGAGGTTCCAGGTTTAGTTCATCATCAAATGTCCCGTCATCCTGGAAACATGGCAATGACTATGGAACCTTACCAAGCAATTAGCCCTGCTACCTCTCCAAGTCGTAGTCCTACAAGTCCTAGCTCACTCCCTCGTGACAGCAATAGTGGTAGCAAGACCAACTATCATCCCAATTATCTTCAGTCAGACGAGCATTATCCCGAAGACCCCAACTCTCCTTCGAATCGGAAATTACTTATTCCCGATTTGATATCCTTTCAAATTCAACAGCATCGCCACGCTCAACAGCTCCAGCACTACTTCTTCCAACAACAGAGGCTTTCGAATAGCTTGCTATCCAGTTCGACTCGAAGCAGCCGCCATAGTTTACTTCCAAATTCTCAACAGCCAACTTCAATTTTGCATTCTGCTCTTCAAGCCTCACCGTCCCAGGCGCATGGTTACAATACTACAGGTCAACTAGAACCGTTCTCAAGTCCAACGAGTCTCAATAACGCTTTCGGCTCTGAACGGGTCAATGAGGCACAGAATTCGGTTCCCGTATCGAGCATGTCATCAAGTCAAATTAGTCGGTTGATCTCCCTCAATTCAGCACTTGCTTCGATGCCACTAGGGCTATCATTTCAATAAATATTTAATGCATCTGTTCAAAAACCAAATGCTATCACCATTTTATATTAAATATTTTAAAGCTTGCATTCGTTTTATTACTGCGAAACATACCTACATACCTTTTATTGATCATTATCTCTCGACGAATAAAGCATAAGCATTCGTAACATTTCGCGTTTAATATAATTTCGTGAATTCTCTAGCAATAATGATTAATTAATGGCGAATACGGGAATACGTAATGGTCTACCTGTTCAACTCTTCATAAGCTGGATGCATTAAATGCATAGTAGATTTAAATATACATTTGGACGGGATTTCGCCAGCAGCAGGACCAAAAAATTACAGGTGACTCGTATTCTCTCAAAGTATTATCATAAATGATATATTATGGGTAAATAACACCTATACATATGTATTATTTTTATGCTTTTTTGCTTTTTGCTCAGTCAGTACATTTGCAAATTGCAAAGGATCGGATATGATAAATTGATAACGTACCTACATGATTTACTAACTGATTTCAAACACTATGTCTAGGTATTAGAATTAGAATCAACCGCATTGACATGCAATAATATTGCAACAATATGCACTATGCCTTATGAAATTAAATTTCAGGTGTCAGTTGTCAGTTCTGGCTTCTGGCAGATTAGCATTAGATCTGTATTCAGCATTCAGCATAGCATTCCTCATCCTCAAGTGTGTAGTGCAGATTCTACTAGACGCCGCCGCCGCACCGACGACGACGACGCGACGGCAGGCAGAAGGCAGAACCATAGCAGACAGCAGAGCAGGCAGACCGGGCATTGGAAATTAGAATACACCCATACACCCGACACCACCAGACCACCACCACCACCACTCACTCCACACAGCACCACCAAGCTCATAAAACACGCTACACATTCTGATTTCACAGCCAATGTTCAAGTAATGCAAAAAATGAGTCTCTGGACAAGTACAAGGGGAAATAGCTCAGTGGTAGAGCTTTCGACTGCAGATCGAATGGTCCATGGTTCGAATCCGTGTTTCCCCTTACTTTTTTGCACACTTTTCATAGTTGCATTTGATGGTCGGTTCAAAGCCAAAACCGAAAACCAAGAACAGGCTAAATGATGATTCCTGTTAAAAGCATTTATAATATTATATCAATCGAACCATTTCTCATGAGAATATTTACTTTTGAAAATTCTCATTTAGCTACTAGGAAATAATAAAACTTTTCAACCAACGCAACGCGCTTTTGCAAACCAAGCAACAGAAAACAAAAACGAAGCCCCTTTAAATTTGTATGGTACACTTTTTTCAACAAACCTAGCTTACACCTACCTTTGCCCTTTTCCTCATCATGATCATGATCATGCATGAGTCAGGATATTTAATTTTTAATTTATTACTGATGTTTAATTTGTGCTGGATATTCCAAGCGAGCCAGACTGCTGGCTCAGCCATTATTATGCACCATAAACCAAAACGCCAGTTTCATGAATTAAATCAATTAGGTGCTCTCTAGTTATACTATGTATACCTAGTATAGGTAGGTTTATTAGCAATTTGGAATGTAAACGGGTGGAACTAGTACCAAGCGTCGAGTCATGATCTATCTTATCTTTGATTCTGTGAACAACCTTTTGGTTTATTAGAGTTTAACTGCAACAAGTTCAAGGCTATTTAAAATAGTGCATTAAATAACTATTCGGGGAAATAGCTCAGTGGTAGAGCTTTCGACTGCAGATCGAATGGTCCATGGTTCGAATCCGTGTTTCCCCTGATTCTTTTGCCACTGGAAACCACTTAATGAGCAATTTGGGTTAGATTGTAAAACGAAATTGAATTAGTCGGATTCGGCTATCCATAAACTTTTGTCGGCTCATATTTTTTGGTTCTGATCTGGATGTATGCGTTTTCCAGTGATCGCATCCGTTTTTAAAATTCGAGCAGGGATTTTAAAGCTAGGTTAGGTTAATAAAAATTAAAGTAAATATGCAATCACGGGATCACATTCACATAATATTATATCAGTATCAGTAGGTACCTACTTATTTTTTACTAGATTAGATGCATTTCATGTTTTATATAGGTATATACCGGGATATTACCAAGCTGAATTGGAGCACAGCACAGCCTTTTAAATTTATAGGTATGTGTAGTTGGGAAAATAGCTCTATCTTTAGTGGTAGAGCTTGCGACTGCAGACTGCAAAGCAAATCAAATGGTTCATGTTGATGTTTCGAATCCGTTTCCCCTTATTGTTTTGGAATTACAGAAACAATATGAAATATGAAATCAGTCTGTAGAGCATTTCCCAATTTCCATTAATTGATCAGTTGAGGTGTGATGTGTGATGTGATGGATGATATGCCAATAATAAGTTCATAGCATTCCATAAGAGCAAGAGCGCATTACGCTTTCCACTCCATTTTTAAAGCTTCAAACGAACGGCAGCTTCTAAAATGAAATTCAGGATGAGTTTTGCTCGATGCATTCTGCTCTGGCTATAAATCCGTATAGCTGTTAATTTTTTTTTACAAAATTAAATTATCGAAATGTTGCATATTTTGCAAATCTTACAGAAGATTTTGTCCGACCACGTGGTAATTCTGCTTAATAGTTTAGGCTCTAGCAACTATACTTTGATTTTGCATAATAGTTTTTCCAGATCTATATAGGTCAACAGTTAGCCTTGACAAGACACAGGCAACGGCAACAGGCATACGCTCAATCTGGTTATCATTATCCGTAGAGCAGTCGTGTTAGACTCATCTGTATAATTTGAATACTATCAAATCAAGCCTTGTGCCGCTGGTCTGGATCAGATCAGAATAGACGCTATATAAGAGTACTGTAAAGAAAATAGCTATTGTGCAACATGTGTGGTTGGCGTATAAAGTTACGAGCGATATGTAGTTTTACAAAATTAAGCAATGTCTCTGATAGGGACACTGACAGGAGTAGTAATATATTTCTATGTATTTGAAAGATCCAGACATTGGTGCATTTAGAATTTAGATCCCATTAAGCTTGTAGAACTGGGCCAATAAGATAAAATTTTACAGTCGTCAATCAATGTGCTATAATAAATATTGGTAGAACTGTGTGGCATATTAGCAATTCCGCAAAAGTGTCTGGCGCTGGAGTTGAGGCTGAGATACCGGTACAGAAACCGGCGTCGATTCCTTCAGCCTGTAAGGAATGCGGATTCTACGAGTAATTGAGCCCTTGAGGCGTTCTGGAAGAGCCCTTTACCATAGTGAAAAAGGTGCCTACGGATATCAACCTCAGCTGGGCCTTCCGTACATAAATACAGGTTTGATTTAGTGAGCATTATGTTTACATTTTACATTAAAAGTTCAAACAAGATTTGAATTGAAATTCCAAAATTCAGAACAATATCAATTACTTCTTCTGTAGAAACTGCCGAAGCAGATTCAAATCGGAACAAAAATGCAAATTTTTGTCGATACGTGGACGCCTATCGCCAACATGGGCATAGATTGGCCCAAGTGAATCCACTGGACCTGGGGTAGGTCACCTGTTAAATTTTTTATTGAGTACACGATATGTCATTGAGATTGAAATAGGAGTTACAATTTAAACAACATTTCTGTTCAGAATTGTTCCCGAGGTCCCACCTGAAATCAAAATTGAAAGGTACGCCTTGGACGAGTCTCAAAAAATTAACTTGAACGGTATTTTAAATTCTAAATCACTGTCGGGTAAAGATGTTCCACTGAAGGATGGTTTAGATTTTTTAAAGCAAGCATACGCAGGAAGTACTGGATATGAATTCACTTATATTGAGGTAAAAGCGTTTAAACTTCGTTGACCGTCATCAAGATTTAAATTTAATTTAAAATTACTCCTTTTATATAGAATGAGGCTGAACGCGATTGGTTTGCCAGACGCGTAGAGGAATTGACTGAAGAAGAAATTCCAAATGACTACAAAGTGCAAATTGCAATTGAAATGGCAAAATCACAAAACTTTGATTCATTTCGTGGCCAGCAAGTTTGCAACAGTGAAACGCTACGGAGGAGAAGGCTGTGAATCTCTGATGGCTTTCTTCGAGGAACTATTTGAAGCATGTCGTAAGATTATCTAGCAATCCGACAAAATATTCTCGAAATATCACGAATGAAACAATTTTTCTCCAATCTCAGTGCGTACAAATGTTGACAACATTATCTTTGGAATGGCACATCGTGGTAGACTGAATGTTTTAACCGGCCCTCTCAAATTTCCACCGGTTCGAATGTTCCAGAAAATGAAGGGTCTTCCTGAATTTCCAGCAGAAGCCAGGGCTTCCGGTGATGTACTTTCACATTTAAGTGAGTCACGTAGAGTACTTTGCTCTTTTCTTATATTTGGAAATTTAACGAAGAGTTTTATCGATCAAAATAAATTACCTACTCAATATTTTACCCTTTGTTTCTCGCACAGGCACATCCGTCGATTTAGACTTTAATGGAAAGCAATTGCATTTAAATATTCTTCCCAATTCTTCACATCTGGAAGTAAGTTCGTTGCTGTAAATCTTGTTGCGGTACTTTACTGTGTAATGTATTCTTATGTTCTCTAATCCAGGCTGTCAATCCAATGGCTGCCGGAAAAGCTCGATGCAAAATGAAGAGCCTGAAGGACTATGATTATTCAGATCCAGCTAAAAATTCAACTGATGCTCCTCGAGTTCTTTGTCTTCAGGTAAATATTACAACAAAATATCATTGTTGGTCATTTAAGTAGTAGGCATTTTGTAATCTAGTGAAAGTTCTAACATTTAAAGATCCACGGTGATGCAGCTGTTGCTGGACAAGGAGTGATTCAAGAAACACTTGGATTTGCCTACGTACCGCACTTCCGAGTCGGTGGATGCCTTCACTTGATAACGAATAATCAGCTTGGGTTCACGACGCCAGAAGACCGAGGCCGATCTTCAAATTACAGCTCCGACATTGCCAAAATGATTGGTGCTCCGGTGATCCACGTTAATGCAGCTTGCCCTGAAGTGAGTGCAAATATATCAAGCCTGAAAGTGTGAAGCCGGTTGACTATGTTGGAATTTAACCATTGACCTTTCAATACAGGAAGTAGTTAAGGCTACTCGGCTAGCTGTGGAATATAGGCAAAAGTTCCATAAAGATATATTTATTGATCTGATTTGCTTTCGACGCTGGGGACATAATGAACTAGACGATCCAACATTCACAAATCCAGTTCTGTATAGGACAATTAAGAACCGGAAGTAAGTGCATAGATGGAATTGATTGTTTTAAAATTTATGCTTTGGATAACGACTGACAATTACGTGCTCTAAATTGTTGGAATGCTTCCTTATTCGAAATTAGATCAATTCCTGACGCTTATTCTGAAAAACTTATCGAGAATGGAATACTTGATCCTGAACTTCTTCAGCAAGCACTTCAAGAACATAGCAACTACTTACAAGACCATTTGAAGCAAATTGAAACCTACACCCCACCTCAATCTTATTTACAAGCGCAGTGGTCCGGAATTCGGCAGCCTCAGGAAGTGATAACAACTTGGGATACCGGAATCGATACTTCTATACTGAAATATATTGGTGCGAAGTCCGTAGAGTATCCCTCTGATTTTGTGAGTATCATTCATTATTGGGATTCTACCGTCAATTGAGCACCGTCAGTTGAGCACCGGTGCTCACGGGCCGCGCTCATTAGTTTTTCTGAAATTTTAACCTAACCTAACCTGGTGACCATTCTGTCTATTATATCATTTATGATATAATAGAACGTAAACTAACTTAACCTGACCAAATTAGTCAATAACTACTTGTCAAACCGAATTGAGCACGGTGCTCAATTGACCGTGCTCAATTGACGCCGGACGATTATTGGTTATTCAATGCCTATCCAGAGAATCCCCGGCAGAAATATTTTAATTGCGAGTTTTTATTTTAGAATATTCATCCACATTTACTCAAGACATACGTAAAGTCAAGAATAGCGAAGGTGACAAACGGAACAAATATTGATTGGGCAACTGCAGAAACACTGGCTATGGGATCATTACTATATCAAGGTACAGGGTACAGTGCTATTTGATACCTTTTTTATAGCTGTTGTGAGGACTTAGGTAACGTGGCTTATTCCACAGGTTTCGGTGTTCGATTAAGCGGTGAAGATGTTGGTCGCGGAACTTTCTCTCACAGGCATGTTATGCTGGTCGATCAAGAATCTGGTTCAATGTTTATACCCTTGAATTCCCTCACAGAAAATCAACCGGAGCAAATTGAAGTACGCATCGTTATATGCTTTTGACTTTGACAAATTAAGGCATTATTCTATTCTAAAACTTGTTTGAACCTTATAATATATGGTTGTTCACTTCAGGTAGCAAATTCAACACTTTCTGAAGAAGCAGCTCTTGCTTTCGAATATGGGTTCAGTATTGAGCATCCTTCCAATTTAACAATTTGGGAGGCCCAGTTTGGTGACGTGAGTTTATAGTTTACTATGAATCTGTTAAGATGGTATTGCAAATTTTAATCGCCCTTATTCTCGTGGAACTTAGTTTTTCAACGGAGCACAAATTCCAATAGACTCGTTCATCACCGCTGGAGAAAGTAAGTTTCCATGATAGTTTTTTTTTTGCAAAACGGCCGGGATCCGTGCGTGGAACAAATTGAAAATTATACTATTTTTCAGCAAAATGGATGATGATGAGCAACCTGACGATGCTCCTGCCACATGGAATGGATGGTGCTGGTCCAGAGCATTCTTCATGTCGCCTAGAAAGATTCTTACAACAAACGGACTCCAACGAATCAGACAAAATGGATGGAGACTACAATAATTTCCAAGTTGTTAACCCAACTACTCCTGCACAATATTTCCATTTGCTCAGGCGTCAGGTGGAAAATCATACTATATTTAATGCCGATGAGCGGATTATCATTAGGAATTCTAAACA
>VNWX01002185.1:0-12757 GCA_009869905.1 Ceratophysella communis | reverse complement strand
CATCCTTCCTTCCCGTCCTGAGCTCTGGGATAATTTTTATCGCAGTGAGACAATGAAGGAAAGTGAATTCGAATCACGTTCTTCCGAATTCTCTCCGCAGAGCAGAGCTTAGAGATAAAGCGCATTAAATGATTACAGTCGAACCTCCAAAACAAAGGCGTACAATTTAGACGGCCAGGTTACCTCTGCCAACTGCTCACTAATACATTCAGTCCTTGCTAACGGCAGCTTTGGAACTGAAACTGAAGCCTGACCGCTTTCATAAACAAAACGGACTCAAGCCACTGAATACTGAAGTCGAAACTTATCTATGCTCTTTAAAAAAAATTATAATTTTTAATGCTAAAAATCACACCTCTAATTAGAATAAAATCAACTGCTCTGTGTGCTGTAAAAGGCATGAGAATTTTCATCTGTAAATCTCCAGCATACAAAAGCTAAACGCAAAAAGTCTAGCCTATATGCTCCCCTAAAACTGTGAGAAATAAAGTCGGCAATTCGTTAAGATCGAGAACCTGTCATGAGTTGGCATTTTGTGGTCTAATTGCGTTAAGAAATCCACTTCAATATTAATCTCTTTAAAGGCTGTACGTACAGGGAGGGAAGCGTGCCTTTGCCTTTGCTGTACTTAATTGATTTACCTACGGACCTAACTCGTGATAAAGCCGGAATTTTCCTATTTAAGTCAATTAGGGAAGCATTTGCGGGGAACCCAAAGCCCATTTTTAATTTCCGATTTCCTCTTAAAATCAAAGCATCTAATGATGAAGGATGGACCGCTTAATTCAATAAGTCCGTTCAAAAGCAAGGTAAGTGAATCACGAGTTTCGACTGTAAATTACTTCCACTCCCTCTTAAAAATAGAGCTGCCGCTTCCTAGGCAGATACATAAATACAAATATCTGACTTGAAATTGTAGTAATTTCGCTGTGAAGATCGTACGTTTTGGTATGGCCTACTCGGAATCATCTCCGAATCCTGAACCCGTTAAACCCTGTGGAAGCCTTCAGGTGCAGAAGTTTATTTAAGTCATGAAAGTAATTTTGAGCGTTGTACGTACACTTCACATAAAACGGATGTGGAGAAAATTAGAAATTCAAAGAGCATCTCAACTTCAAGTATTTTTTTTACTTCTCTATCCCCAATATCCTGACCTGGCTTGGCTAGTCCCCTAGTATGTGCATGGTCCTGACTACTGACACTTAAATTACCACTTTCGATCGAGCTGATAGGCACATGATGGAATTATGCCCAAAATCCTCCGCTTGTACAACTTCTAAAAGTTGAATGCACGACGAAGAAAATTATGCCCAGAAATTGCACGAATGTCGAACAGAACAACAGAGAAAATTGAAATGAATATCAAAGTAGCAATTACGTAACATAAGCCAGAGCACAAAGTACTATGAAATTTAGATGTCTGCAGTGAATGCAAAAATTAAAAATTCAAGCACCAAAGCAAGCCGCATCGTATTTCATAATCAATAAATTATGAATGACGAAATTCCAAGCTCAACAATATTAGAATGGGTTATAAGTATATATGTACATAGATTGTAGGCATATATAATAATCGATGGGTTAATCGCAAAAAGCATTTAAAAGCCAGCTATGAAAACGCAAGCGAATTTTCTGATTCCTCGTTTTAAACTTGGAAAGTTCGTCCAATTCAGTAAAAAAAAAAAACTATTTTCCTTTTATCAAGACCACAAATTCCACCGCCTCAACGACGACGAGGTTTAGACAAACATTCAATTTAATGAGTAATGTAATTATTCTACCTCGCTGCGACTATGAGACAATGATATGATCACCAGTGAGTATGAAAGGCAGCGATTCTTCTAAAGACAAAAGACAATAACATTAAGTAGTTTGTCTTTCATCTCATTAAGAAGACGTTCCATGTGGGCTTACGTGCCTAAAATCCAGCTTCAACCAATATGCCCTGACGTTTCTCCAAAGAATAACTGCCTAACGCCTTGGGTTTTAGGTTTTAGTTTTAGGAAACCTAAAAAGAAAGCAAATATTATTCTCCTTTTACTTTTTCTATGCCTTCATGGGATCAGTATTCCAAGCCAAGCTGAAACCAGCCAAGACAAACTGACAAACAGCGACAGCGATCTCGAGTCTTAAGGTTGGCTTTTCGTTCAATCAATAATCGCCTCGACCATACCCTCCTCGCTAGCTTTTACATGCAATATTCTTTTGTCACATGTGCTTACAATGCAAAGACTGAAATCTGAAATCAAAATTATGCGCAGGTATAGGTATATCCGCAATACGGACCTAAAATCCTAGCATAGAGAACCCGAGGATATCCAAGTGCCACGCAAGGAATACAATAGGCACTTACTTATAATTCGGAAATGACCCCTCCGATTTTATAAACATGTTAGACAGTGTGTTGGTAATTACGGCTGATCGATATCTCGCTCGTTAGTCGTTAGCATTTAATGCACGTCCACGTGCTCGTTTCTGCTTGGAGCTTCGAACGATTTGGATTGGAGGAAGGAGAAGCAGCTGGACCTAATTAATCGGTCCCTTAACCAAGTCAATGCTTTCCTCTATCCTGCTACACAATATGTAGCTTAAATTAAACAACGATCCAGCAAACAATGCTTCAGGAAAGCACGTCCAAACTATTAAGTACGTAAGAGCAAAAACAAGAGCGAGAACGAAATTGCTGTAATTACACCAACTACAAAGAGCTCGGTTAAGGGTATTATCCCTCATCGGTCCAAAGTAATCATCAAGGCAATGTACATGTACGAGCAATAGAATAGCCAGATATTAAGTTTATACAATTCACAAGTCACAATCAACAATTCGTGTCGCTCACCTGTAGGCGTAGGCTAGGCTGTATGTTCATGTCGATATGCCTGCAGAAACTAGAAACTGTCGTGGTCGTGTACGTCTTCAGTGTTCAGTCGCTGCTTGTCGAAAGGGGAAGAGTGCGTGACGACGAAGACGAGGTCACAGGTCACAGTTGTTAGATGTGGGTGGTGGACTTGACCGTGGACAGGGGAATGACCAAGTGAAAGCTGAAAGCCGACAACCGACAACTGCCAATGGCCGCTGCTGCTGCTGCTTTTGATATGAGACAGAAAGTTCTCGAAGACAAGACACGGCGCGGCGACAAGACAACAGCAGCATAGCCGCAGCAGCACTTTCACTCTCCACCAATGATTGTGCAAAATTTTAAACTTTTCGTGGATTCCGCGCCACTTTCACAATGCGCGTGAGCGATGCGATATTTAACAAGTTGGCGTCCTTTCACCAAGTTCCTTATTGGCATGAGCAGCTCTGGAGTGTGGATGTGGAGTACTAGGTCAGTTTGTACAATCGGGAATTAAGAAATACAGATCCAGATCAGGTTAGGATTATGATTTGCAATGATTTATTGCAAAATTATTTAGCCACTTGTGGTTGTAATGAGGATGAACCTAGAGTAGACCTTTTTCCGGGACTTGTTCTTCTTGTTCGTCTGTCCAGGTTGAGTGTTGAATGAGATGTTCAATGTTCAACTGACCCTTATAGCTAATGTATCAGTGAAGTTGATCGAACGTCGAGGACCGCAGCATAGCAGCAGCTCCACAGATGTATTGAAGTGCCTGGAGCCATTATAAATTATGATTATGCATTCACAATGTCTTCCCCTTTGATTTGTTAGGTTAGTCAAAGCAGTAGTGGGTGGCCGGGGCGAGGGTACCTCCTAGCCACGAGGCCTCTTTGAGCTGGCAGTTGAAGAGGTAGCAGGAAACAAAGAACAGCAGATGAGCAAATGGCAGCAGGATGACGCCTTGGAGTGACAGTTACCTAATTCGGGTTTCATTTCACTCATGTCAGCTCAGGCAGGGCTGGACTAGCCCTCTTAATCTTAACCACCTGTACACAGCGTATATCTCGCTCGAGTGGTATGCGTGCTCGACTTCCTTGTCATACATAGATTTACGTCTTCTTATTAACGTCCGTTTTAAAGCAAGAATAAATGCAATTAAGTTAGGAGGACGTCAACTCTGCTTGTTAAAATTCATCTCAAGCCAAGTCTAGTAGAGTTGAGCGGACTTGAGTGAGTGGGAGTTCCTCTCTGAAAGCAAAGCGTATCCTTTAGAGCTGCTTCCATCCAACATGGAGAATAGTGGAAAATGGGAAGTACTCGTGCTCACCATCACCATCACCAACTCCGACGACTCTGAGCAGAGCATCAAATAAATCGATTTCATTTTTATCAGACACGAGCAGGAGCGGCTTCGGAGTTTCGCAAGTTTCCTCTCTTCAGAAAACTCTGCTAGAGTTGTGGAACCTTGAATGCAGGCTTCTTATTTTTTGATTGCTTGACGTAAATTACTTTGCTGCTGATGCAGACTGAATATAAAGTCCAGTCAAGCTCTTCTATCATGAAGGAAACGCAGCCAGAAACCAGAAACCGGCTGCAGTTGAACAATGTATAGGGAAATTAGGAAGACGCTGCTGTGATGGCCCTAAGCTAGGCTTCTTTCCAATTGCCTGGTGAGGCTTATTAGGACGGAAGAATAGAGAGCCCGCTGAGGTAAAAATTTGAATATAAATATGATATCTCTGTAGAGGCTTGGTAAAGCCATACGGCAGAGCTGTATTGCATCATGTGTGCATCTTGTTTCCAGGCGAGTGGACCAACAGCAGCTTCCTGTCCCCATCAGACTATATTCTTATGCATAGATCCATATTCTAAATACCGGTTGAGAGAAGTCCTTAATCACTCCTGACCTAATTACGTCAAAATCCCTTTTGTTCCAACTCATTTCATATTCACTGGCGTTCTTCTCATCAGTAACCGCTACTAACAAAGGAGTCAAATGTGCCTCCTGCCTTGGCCTGATTGCCCAACCTATTTCTTAATATGTAGAATAAGCTCAGAGATGAGCTTAAACTACGCCGTAGTCAAGCAATTGATGTCAAAATAATGAACCAGACTTAGACATAATGCCAGGCTTCAATGCTAGAAATTCGTCAAGTGAAGTGCTGATAAAACATCTTGTAAATCGAGAAACATCCGCAGACATATCTCAAGCAGCGAGCTGTAAATCCAGTGTTAATCTCGACAACTTTGTTCTACGACAGAGTAGGAACGGAACTATGCAAAGAAGCAGCAAGTCCGACACCGGAGTCGCAGGAGGTATTGAATGTCAGCAGTTGCCAACAGACTGTGCTTACCAGAAAATGTGATTGAAGGAAGGAAAATACGTTACGGGAAAGAGAACAATGCTATCACAACAGTGGGTCCCTGTCCTTCGCACTGCATAATAATTAAGCTCACTCTCCTCAGTTGCCAACAGACAGTGCTTACCAGAAAATGTGATTGAAGGAAGGAAAATACGTTACGGGAAAGAGAACAATGCTATCACAACAGTGGGTCCCTGTCCTTCGCACTGCATAATAATTAAGCTCACTCTCCATGACGCTCCGTGCTGGACATCTGCCTTCCACCGAAATAAAAATCACTCTCCAGGCGTGGCTTACATAAAATATGAGAATGGCAACCAATAATAACTACGGATTCCCGTAAACGCTCTACAGAACTCTCCCACAGAAGAGAGGGGGATTCACACGAGACCAACAAAGCACAAAGCATGAAGCCAGACAATATCTAAAATCTATAAAAAAACCTCTTTTTAAAAACTCAAATGTTTGGAAAGCAATCTCAGAATCAATTCAGCTTATAACGGCTTCATTTCTTTGTACCAGGGATCGATTTTTTTTTCAAAATGTAAAAATATTCAGCCACAGAAGGGCTTGCCACGTGTGTGTAGCGGTTAAAAATTATCAGTAAACCAATTAAATGACATCAGTTGTATTTTTGGCTATAATAATCTGTACTTTTTTACTTAAAATTCAAGGTACGAACGCTTATCATGCATTTATTTTAACCTAAGCTAGAGGGAATCAATAAAAAAAAATGAGAGCATTATCGGTTAGTTGTTGAGAGCATTTGTATAAATAAGCAGTGTATCATTTTCATGGATCATTAGCGCTGCCGACCTGTTGAGTAATGTAATCTACGAGCCCAAAAAGTGGACCACTTTGAAGGGCTCACAGTCAGTCACCTCAGCTCTCACCTTAGTTCTCTGGATTTTTTGTGGAGTAGGATTGGGATCAATACATAGATAAGGTCGAATGTTAAGTGCGGCTTATCCATCGATACCTTTTTTCACCTGCTTCCATCCAGTACACCGATGCAATTGTCTCGAAAGAACCTGATCGTTACGAGAGCTACAGAGATCCGTCCTGGAAGCCACTTAAACCCTTTCCTCATTCACTTTCATTTGTTCTGGGCGTGCTGAAATGGATCCAACTTAATCGCTTTAAGTGTTTATGGACACAGGCGGGCTTCTATGTAGTCGGATTTCACGTAAAAAGAACAACAGCGATCTCCATTTGAAGAACAGTTTAATTATAGCCTGCTTCACTTGGATAGATCCAAATTGCTCGTTAGAACATTCGGATCTTGAGTCAATATCAATTACAACGGAACTCGGTGATTAAAACTTTCTACTATTTCGATTTACAACCGGCTGTTAAGTCGTTATCGAGGCACTCCAGCCAGATTAACCCTCACTTTTATCAGTTTTCACCACTGAACTAAATACATGAAACAAACAAAATTATATCCATTAAGGAACCCACACGTTAGAGCTATAGGGTTAATTCCAATTCCAATTTAACGACCACCAACGAGCCAATGTAAACCAGAACACAAACCACGTTGCACGAGTTTACACTAACAACTAGGCTTCGTAATTAGAGTAATGGACTTTTTAATGAAATTGAAAATTGTAAGCCCGAAGCTTCATGTTCAAAGCAGTGCCGAAGACTGATTTGGAATTTGTAGCCGGCATAGAAAGGAATTGTGCATAGAGGATAAGAGCACATCTTTAGAGCCGGTGATACCTAATGACCCAGGAGCAGAGGAGATGCTTTATTGAAATTTACATATTATCCGAAATGTATGCAAATGGTATTATTCATGTTCTATTTTTATTTATATTGGTTCAATCGCATTCGTTTCGTAGTTGAGATAGGGTGAGAGAGAATAGAGTCCAAGTGAGAAGCTTCTACACACATCAGATGCCAGGACAAAAGAACGAATTTCAGTCCAGGACAGAGCTCCATGCTTGTACACCGGAATATGTAGATTTCACCGTGTGAATCTCTTCTTCTTTAAATGCGTGACATTCTTTTGTCCTACTACTATTTATTCCCGTATTTGTTGTCCAATGCAGTTTTATAATAAGAGATGCTCTCAAGTCTATGTTGAAGCCAGTATTATTAGCTCCACACAGCTGCATGGACTTACTCAACTCAGCTAATGCTTCGATAACGAATACGAATATCATTCTGATGCAACTGTGACGTTGAAATCTTCCAAAACTCCTGGAATTCTTCCACGCCGAATACCAAAATTTTGATAATTTTTGAATTTTTCCACTCCGAATCAAAATTAAAATAAGCAGGGTTTTCATTTTCCATACTCGATACTCGGCCCAAAAATTCAATTCGAAATCCATTTGAATTCAAAGTCAATGCATCAAACTCTTAATTTAAATTTAGAATTCGTGCAATCATCGCCTAATTCCGCTTGCCAAAAGAATAGATACTTAGAGTAGTCTGTTAAGCTCTTTGCACGATTTTTTAAGATGGAGTGAAAGCTTTCGAGCTTTCTCTAAAACGTTGTTTAAATTCTAAGTCCGGTGAAAGGGATTAGCCCCATATATTCTAGAAACACTTGGTTTTTTCATGAGAGCAAGGAGCATCTGCATTTTGAGCCTGAGTTGATTTATTTGGTACTTGGCACTGGTGGTGTTGCGCTGGAATTATTATGAGACAGAGCCTTAACATTTTGGATTTTGGAAGTGATTAGAGAGCATTGCGCAGATGGGAACTATGCAGACGAGTACTGTGGAGTGCAGGCAGAGCAGAGAGAGAGTTGAAATAAAAGGAGGGGAAATGCTCCTGTCTCTTTGCATATAATTTACATGCTAATCATATGGCGAAAGAAAAAAAAGAGTGATTCAAGCCGAGAGAAAAGACGCTTCTGTTCAGGTTTTCATATCACAACTTTTTTCATCTTCAATTGAATTTGTGTATGCATAAGTGCTCGGGCTTCTATCTCTCTCGCTTCCATAGAATTACTTCAGAGTGTGACGAACTAGATTTGAAATGCATGGATTTCATTTCTCATGGACTTGGACGGGCTGGAAAAAAGAATGAAAACTGACAAAAGTTCACGTCTCCCCTCCGCTGCTGCTTCTCCGTTCCAGTATAGTAGCAGCAGCAGCAGCAGCGTCTCTGCGTTTTCTGCATGGCAGCTCAGTCGGATGGAAGAAAAACGCCTTTGAACAATGAGCTCACTCCGAGTTCCAAGACAGCGTCCTCACCCTCATAATCATAATATATTATCCATTACCCTTTCTTTTCCCTAATCTCCTCAGCTTCTCTTCCAATGCATCCAGCATTTATTCAAATTCCAATTCAAGAAATCCAACCGGATTTGCATATCCTCTTCCACAGCCTGCATACATTACCATGCCTAATAATGCCAGCCAGGACTGCATGAGACACTCACACAATATGTCTATGCAAATTCCAAGATTCCCACACGCATTAAAAACATGCTGACGACGATAAGTTTTACACGGTCCACTGCCAAAGCAATATTAATTTATGATTTTGTGAGTTGTAAAAATTGTATTGCTACTACTAAGCTCTGCAATTCTTGTACGAGGCTGCGTATCAATTGTAAACTCGAAGGTTAAGATTAAACCATAAAACCAGTCATGCTCGCAGCCCAGTCTAGTAAGTTGTTTTCATGCATGCAATTACGAGAGGCAGATAAGCTCCGCTCAGCCTCGTGTTGCAATATTGACCTTAGTGAATGACCCTCTGACGCGGCCACGGACAGAGTTTGTTGCTTTGAGCGAAGCCAAACCGGCTCTGCATTTTTCTAGTTTTGTTATATAACGCCTCGAACATGAGTAGGCAGTGGTAATAAAATTAATTCCAGCTTTGTTTAATAGATTTGTTTGTAGAGATAGCTGAGCAGGGCAGGTGAGTGAGCTTGTTGTTTCATTCCGAATTAATTTACTGCGGGTCTATCTATACTCGCACTCTTAATTCATATATGTAGTAGTTCTTTTGATTAGCTCTGCTCTCAGCTCCTGCTCAATACGATAATTCCAACAACGAAGACAACAAAGGTTTTTGTAAGCTCTTGAGCCCGTATTCTCTCGAGAAGTTCCCACAGAAGAAAAAGAAACTCCCATTTACTCCGTATTTGCATATCCACGTGAAAGATAATAGAACTCGTCAAAGTTCAAGCATCGCTATTCTAAACTCGAAATAGCTCTGTGCTTCAGTTGAAAGGATTTTAAGCCGAATGCTATACGAAAGAAATGTACAGGCAAGGCACATGCATAATTAAATTCGAATTTTATTTTTCAAAGAGCCTAGGATCGACGTTCGGATTAGAAATTATGAATGCACACTGTTTACTTGAATATTGCATCGTTTAAAAAAATTAATTTGAAATCTTTCACGCAGCGTTTTCGCAACTTTCGAAGTGGAGCGCTACGACTGTTACATGAAAGATGAAACCCTTCAGAATTTCATTACTACGAAATCCGAACTCAGGTTTGCATCGCATGTTATTCACTATTCACAGCATACTAGCCGTCTTAGCTCATCGCCGTGAAGCCTGATCCCAGAAAATCGAAAGTTCAAATAACTCAGGAATTCTGGCTGTGCGCCAGAATGAATGCTCTGAAGATAAGCCCTGAGCTCTTTCTCCTCTTGAAATGACTTTCCAGCCTGCTGTACATCTCATGTTGTACAGATAAAATGTAAATCCTGGAAAAAAGAGAAAATAAGGTGCGGTTCTCGGGTTGGAGTGGAAGTTGGAGTGCTGAGTGAGTGGTGGCAGGCAAACATTTCAGGCCCATTATTCCCAAATCAGCGTCAGTAAAATCGATGTGAATGACGAGGAGAAAGCCGTCTTCAATTTGGACGGAGTGGGGTTGCGGACAATGTCAGTCTTCGCTCCGAGCTAGTTTCGGGCAGAATAATGAGCTGACATTGAATTTTTTGTTCAGAGACGTCAAAAATTGCGTGGGGAGGGGAGAGAGATCCACCTCGACTTTTTCCGTTCAATGGCAGTGAAAGTTACGGCCATTTTGCATGGGAGCCAAAGGGGAAAAATCTCCTCCCAAATATATCGATTTTGGCAAGAGAAAAAAAGCCCGGGTGCGTGTGTGTGTCTGGTGCGGGGAAGTGACAGGAAGAACCCGGCTGTTTGCCCACTCCGCCGCCGCTCGCTCAAATGGGGGAGAAGAATGCGGCGCCTCCCCCCACAGCGCTCTTCCGCCGCAGCAGCTAGTCCCACGCCCGTCCCAGCAACACATACATACTGCACCGCCATGCATTATGAAAATTAAGGCCGAGCTTGACACGCCAGCACGGAAGCATGTAAACCCGGAACCCGGAAACACATTCCCCCTCCCCTTATCATCTATTATTCAATTAATCAGAATAATGGACTCAACGTGCCACCAAGCGTATCGTCAACAGTCAACGTCCATATGCACTCCATACATTATGCAAATAATCCGCCCATCTCGCTCCCTCAACTAATTTCACGTACTTCCAGCCAGACTGGAATAAGAACTGCTGCCCGGAATGATAAGCTTCCTTGGGCTAAAAGCCTGCTGAGCTGCTGAGGCTGAGAACATTAACATTTTATGACGCTCATCCTTTTCTGCTTTCTCTTTATGATTATTCTCTCATCTTCCGAAGAGAGAATCTGCTCCCTAAAATGACAATAACTCTCGAACAATAAAAAATGCATATGAATACGAATTCCTTTAATTAACATACTACCAGAAGTTTACATCTTTCTTCCACTCAAACTCTGACTCATGCTCGGCGAAGTCCAATTATAGCTTGGATGAGGCTTTTTAATCACGAATACATGTAAATATTGAAAGGATTATTAGGAAACAACTCTAGTGGTATTTCATATACAGGACAGCATCTGGTACACTTCACATTTTAGAGGTATTTATATGCATGCAGCAGTAGCAGTACTTTGCCTATTTCTGTGGACTTAGCCATAGGCATTGCAATTAGGATTAGGAAGGATATAGTCCTAGATTTCGCTAATTGGCTTAAAGTTTCTTAGCCCCAGTTCCAGTTCCACGTCCCACCGTCCCACGGCATGAGCTTTTCAAGCGACTTGTTGTTCTAAGGTGTCAAGATTAGGGCGATAAAGTCATTGGCATTGCTTGCATTTGCATTTGCATCCTTCGGGTTTGGCGGAATTCCGGATTCAGATTCCCCCGACCCTACCCTGACCCGCTCTCTCTAAGGATAGAGTTTGGCATACCTACAAAATGTAATTTTATTTATAAAGGATTTTAGTAGTTGTATTGTCAATTGTCATCGTAATGTGTTTGGCTTGCGACTGCGATCTCTGTTTCTGTGTATCGCTTTCTCAAAGCTTTTAAACTTGCTAAACACTAACCGTTAAATACTAGCTCTATTAGAATTGCAATTATACAATAATACGAGGGTTGTTCCAGAAGTCCCGAGTCTGACTTTGACGCCATAAACTTAGAAAATTGAAAATGTATGTTCATTGTGTCGGCCGTCTTAATGAGACCTAGGGCGGTGAAATTCAACTTTCCACGAGTTTTTGTTTTGGCGTGACAGGGCTTCGGTATGATTCTAGTACATAGCGTAGTGAAACTGGTGTGTGCTGGTCAACTTTTTTGTGAGCATATTTTCCATTCAATATTAAAATCGTATCTGAATTGTAGACTTGAACTCTATTCAAGATCAGTAGTACGACTACGAGTAGGTACCTACTCGATATTTATTAATGAACACTATTTTCTTTGATTGGTTATTTGTTATTTTGGTATTACCTGCATTGCATAACTGTTTATGTAATATCGTTTTTAGAGTTAATAGTTAATGCTATTAGTAGGGGGGTTTGAGTTTGATTAGCGGTTGACTGACATGTAACTCTGTTCCTTGTCGTACTATAATTTAATTACAGACCGGTACTCAATTTTAAGAATTTCCCTGTTCCCGAGTGACTTTCCTGATTTGAAGCCCTGGGTTGGGTTCTACGATCGTGGTCTTTGGAAAAAAGTAAATCTTTATTGTACCCGCCTCGGTTTAGTACCCGCCAGTATTGTACCCGTCATTGTATAGCACCCGCCAAGGTACTGTACCAATCATTGTATAGCACCCGCCAAGGTATTGTACCCGCCAGGTTATTGTACCCGCCAGGTTATTGTACCCGCCAGGTTATTGTACCCGCCAGGTTATTGTACCCGCCAGGTTATTGTAACCGCCTTGATATTGTACCCGCCGTGTGTAGGTTAAGGTAACTCTACGGAGGAATTGTTTGGCGGGTACACTAACAAGACGGGTACAATACTGGCGGGTACAATACTGGCGGGTACTAAACTGCGGCGGGTACAATAAAGATGTAATTTTTGCCAAGGACCACGATCGTAGAACCCAACCACAACCAAGTGTTTAATATTAAAACATCAGACAAAGATATCTGTAAGAGCTTCGCAGCCCGACCAGCCAGTTTCATCGGAAAATAAACATTGATTGAAAAATTAAGACAAAATGCCGTAATTGTGACTTTTGAACGGTTAAAAGTACAGGGCGCCACTAAACCTTTTTCTCCCCCCCTAGCCCATACTTCTAA
>VNWX01002184.1:0-12758 GCA_009869905.1 Ceratophysella communis | reverse complement strand
TGCCACGGAAGCCATGCGTACTGCATCAACTGCAGCACCCAGAGTGTCACAAAGTCCGCCCGGCACGCTCTGCCAAGTTTGCAGGTAGCCTATCATTCGTTACGATTTTAATTATTCTTGTAACTATCCATGTCACTTAAAGTAATGAATTTTTAAATCAATATGATACAGATTCGCCAATGAACTACAATTAACTCATCTTCCGGAAATGGTCTTCCCAGACAACATGCTCGAATTGGTGTATGAACCAACGGGATTTACTCTCAGCTTTACCGCGTTAAATGCTATGAAATTGATTAACACTACTGTTTCTCCTATCCATGTTGCCTATGCGGATGAGTGGAAGGCTCTCAAGTAATAATAGCAAATATTTTCCACGTTAACACGAGCAGGAGTAGACTTATAAACATGCAGACTTTAATTTAACCCAATTTTTCAATTGACTCTAGAGCTGAATCCGGACTTCCAGTCCAAGAAGCCTTACAAGCCTTCGATTGGACTTATTCTACGGACTACAAAGGTGATATGAAAATAGATAGTCCGACAGCAACTGCAGAGGACAGAGTTCCAATTCGTGTTGACTCCTCATCACGTTTAAATCTGGAGAAGTTGAGACAGAGGGAGCCAATTTTATTTTCCGATGAAATAACATTCTACGAAGATGAGTTGCATGATAATGGAGTGTCGATTCTCACAGCAAAATTGGTAAGAAACAACTACCTACCCGTATGATTTCTTTTTCAGGACTTTAAAATCGAATAACCGTGCTAATCAAATCAATAACTTCGTTCAATTACAGAGAGTGATGAACTCAGGATTCTTCATTCTACTCCGCTTCTTTCTCAGAGTAGATCAAGTAATGGTACGGATCTGTGACACAAGAATCCATTTCGAAACTGGTAATAACCATTTCATTCGTTCAGTTTCAAAGGCGAGAACAAACCTACAATCATCTCTGTCATCTCCAGCCAAGTGTCCTCACCAATCCTAATTTACTCTATGAACATCTTCCAGTATGCCTTGAAATCAATGAAACTGTGTGTTTGGGCAGCTCAGCATCCTAGTGGAAATGAATATATCAGTTTCTATAATGTCCAGCTCTGGCATCTGTTAATGCAGCACACAATGCTGTTTAATAGAATCACCCGAATTCCGTACTCAACCTTGTGATTGTGACCTGAGCTATAATTCAAGCGCTTGTGGTCAAGTCATCAGATTCACTGGTTAAAATGTCTTGTAATTTCTTACAAATACCAAATAAGTTTAGAATAAATTAAATATGTAATTATTGATTGACTTCTTTTATTCTATTCATTTCCTACATTTTAGTTTATTTTTAGCATAATTTAACTCCATACGCATAATCTGGGTAATACACTCACACACACATTTTAATTTCTCTGGAAAGTTTGAATATTTTGACGAATGAGTTCAAACAAAGCTATACTTTAGATAGAGACAGAGTTAGTGTAATTTTCACACTAAATAAATAGTGCACATTGCGATTACATGCAAGCATTCTCTAAGAATTGACACTTGCCTCATCTTCACATATTTACGATTGACATGACAGTTCCAAGTATTTAGGTATATTTCTAAATGTAGATTTTTAATTTAAGTATCACACATATAAGATGGATGAAGATTCTATTCCTCTCTGAAATTCCGTATATTCATTAGTCTAAACCCTATAGATCAGTATTCAGAATAGGCGGACTCCAGCAACAATGCCTAGTAGTGTGGCTCCATAAATTAAATTATGGATTATAATTTGTAATTGCTAACAGAAAGGCTTTCGAATACATCGGACAGAACTAGTAGTATCTGTATTTCGTTTAACCTCTACTACCGAACCTAAACCTATATTTGGAATGGAATGTTTCTGAACAAAAAAAGGAAAATACATGTACTTCACAGAATTACATCAATTAGCTTTTAGCTATTTTTATAGCATATCCGAAGAATATGTAATAGACTCTAGACAATGCTTTTGCTCCTGTACACTCATATGTCGGTAATGTAATAGTAAGTTTTATGTTCCCTACTCAGCCATCGCAAATAGTATTTGCAATTTACTTATAGTTTGTTGAGGATAGTAACTCCTTATGTAATTTACATACTAAACGTAGGTCTATTTTTATAGCATATCCGAAGAATATGTAATAGACTCTAGACAATGCTTTTGCTCCTGTACACTTATATGTCGGTAATGTAATAGTAAGTTTTATGTTCCCTACTCAGCCATCGCAAATAGTATTTGCAATTTACTTATAGTTTGTTGAGGATAGTAACTCCTTATGTAATTTACATAACTAAACGTAGGTATTTATAATTTCTACGTGATGTAGGCATTAATTTTTATGTACAGACGTACAGACACATACTCATTATTCCCTGAATGTCTCGAGAGCAGCAAAGCTTATCAGCACACGCTAAGGCCAAATATAGCTTCCAAAACTCACATGAGCTCATGAGCATATTTTCTTAATTAGCATCTTGAGCTAGTAAGTTTTATGTTCCCTACTCAGCCATCGCAAATAGTATTTGCAATTTACTTATAGTTTGTTGAGGATAGTAACTCCTTATGTAATTTACATACTAAACGTAGGTATTTGTAGTTTCTACGTGATGTAGGCATTAATTTTTATGTACAGACGTACAGACACATACTCATTATTTCCTGAATGTCTCGAGAGCAGCAAAGCTTATCAGCACACGCTAAGGCCAAATATAGCTTCCAAAACTCACATGAGCTCATGAGCATATTTTCTTAATTAGCATCTTGAGCTCATGCAAGAGATCTAAAACTATCTTCTTAATGTGATGTAATTACTTATGCGAACATTTACAATAACCTAGGGTTACATTTATATTCATACATACCTCCAGAACTCTTAAATATATTTCCCTTATTCTTACTCTACTATGCGTTAAACACAATTGTCTCAATGAATCACCTCAACAGAGCTGTTTACTTCTACGTAAATCGTCATCTCGTGTGTCAACGGCCGCAGTAAGTATAGCAAGAACAAAGAGCACCAATGAGTTACATCTTCCTTCGGATTGTGATTCTCCTTCCACGCGCATCAAACACTCCATAAATCTAATGAGGCAAGTTGACGCGCCGAAGACCTTAAAACTAACATTGAACTACAGAACATTTCACTACTGAAAGTTATCATAATAAGTTAAAGCGGATGTGATGTTTAATCACGTAGGGTTCTCGTGTCGAGTCACCTAATCTTTATCAGTTATCAGTGATGAGTAAATTATGACGTCGATTTGATTATAGCGTCCATTGAATTTCCTAATGTTGTCGCGTGGGCTGTTAAACGTTATACTTCTTCCGGGGTATCTGAGCATATCTCATCCAATTTTCTATTTGCTTCTGTCTTACAGTCGCTAGGCAATTAAAGTTTTTAGTTGACATCTTAAATCAGTAGTGTGTATCGGATTATGGCATCTTGATAAAGTCCGAAATTAAAATCGACCCTGAAAAAGAAAATTCAAAACAGTAATTAGGGCAAACAAATGCAGGGTATTTTTTACTACTACACGGTAAGAGTAAGATTCAGCTACAATTCTAGGAAAACGAAGTATAACTTTCAAGCAAAATACGTTCGTACTCGAAATAAAATTCTAGAAAACACACACGACTTGAAGCAATATGGTGGAAATATTGTCATTAACGGTGCATTACGTATTTGTTTAGAACAAGTCCGGTTTAGCCTTAGCCTGCATTGTGACACATTCATTCATACTGGAATTCAATAATAGGCAAAGTTTTCATACCATAATTCAGCTTTGCTCAACGTATTACCTCCACGCCCTCCACGGCAATAATAATGTTGAAGTTTATTAGCAAGGTCTTACCGCATTGGCTGTAGTGCCCTTGGCTGTCTTGGCTGGAGATGGTGTCCAATTTGACTTGATGGACAGAGAGTCTGCAAGAGAGGCAAGGGTCGAGTCCAAGTCTCCGGTCATCAATGGTTTGCTAGCAGTTTGTTGAAGTGCTGCCCCACCAAAGCCCGGGTTAGTTGACTGCGGCGTCAAAATTGACCCAAAGAAATCGACTGGAAAATTATTGGAAAATATTAAAATTAGTGAAGTATTCATCTGGAAAAACGTTTTTCGATAGAGCGGTCGTTTTAAAGAAGACCGGTAAACACCATCGGTACAAAACTATTCTAATTTCTACGAAAGAGCTACAGGAAAGGAAAGGACAACGTCACAATCACGACTAAAGGTCGTTAGTGCTACCTGGTTGCTTGCTGAGGTTGTTTAGTGAAATTTTGCGGAGTGGATGGCGGAGGAGGAGGTGGTGCACCATCCGAAGCTGCTTGCAGAATTTTAATAAATAATAGCAATCAAATCAAGATTTCTAATACGCGACCCGACGGTAAACATTAAGGTCAAAAGTCAAAGCGCAAGACAAACACAAATTAAACATAAATTAAAAATTGGTAATCTGTTTAAACAAAATTGTTTGGAAACTGTCCAGAAATTGGCGAGTATCCTACCTCGCTTGGATAAATAAAACGTGAAAAATCAGATTGCAAAAGAAGCGGAGATGGTAGGCTAATAAACTAAACAGAATTAACAGAACGGAAAAACTTAAAGTATGAAATGAATAAATAAAGAATAAGGAGCAAATAATAAAAAAAAACAGCGACTACCTTGATCACTATTACTAGTTCCAAAGACATTATAATTATTATTTCCACCTCCATATGGTTGTTGAATGGCGACGGGTGGGGTCTGTTGAAAAAATTGTTGTGACTGTTGTGGAGCACCCATTTGACCCATACCACCACCCATAGGTCCAAATCCGTTTCCACCATAATTAACTTTAGGCGCTTGTTGTTGATAAGAAGGAGCCGTGGTTGATGAGAACATGTCTGCAAAGGGATTTGAGGCAGGGATTGGAGGCGCTGTATTCGTTGTACCATTTCCATTTCCAAGTCCTAGTTGAAGCAAATCATCCAGTGCAGAACCACCTGTAAAAAGACGCTCAATTAATGCATTGCTCAAATCGTAGGGGTACATGGTAAATGCTTATATAATTTTTCCAAAACATACTTTTCCCAGCGCCATTGCTCGTGGCTGGTGGAGCCGAAAAAAGATCCATAATTTGCTGAGACTGGGAAGTCTGCTGCTGAGCTGGTGCTGGTGCAGCGTCCAGGAACGGATTTGTAGGTTGCCCTTGACCTGTAGCAGCCATAGGAGGCCAGGTAAATTCATCTAAAGCAGTAAGGATTAGTTATAGTCAAGCATAGAGGTCAATACTGTTTACATCAGTCAGTGAATTTTTATAATTTAATACGTTTGCAGGCGGCCAACAGACAGCCTGCATAACTCGGGGAAATTCGTAACACGTAACTTAAACTTCTACCTCACTGAACTGAGTAAAAAGTATATTACAGAAAAATGATAGAATAGTAGAGCTACTAGATAAATCTAATAGAATAGAGCAACCGTAGCTATTTGACTAATTAAAGTATCAGGCAAGACCACAGCCAGGAGGGAGTGTTATCATTGCATTACAAAATGTTAGTATTATTTTCGAAACTGGCATTTTAGTTAAATAAAAGGGATTTTAAAACCTACAGGGCAAATTGTTTGAAAATCTTTGTTTAATTTCAGTTTAGATATAAGCCAGTTTAAGGTACGTTAGATTTAAGTAAATTGTAAATTCTAAAACGAAAATTCTAAAACTTTTAAAATGTTCAATCGAAGCTTTAATGGGAGCCTCAAATCAGGAGAACCACGGAAACACCGAAGAGAGGAAAAATGCCGATTCTGCAGTGTACAACTACTCCATTTCCAATTCTCAACTTGGAAGAATTAATAAACTATAAAGAAAGCTTACCTTTCTGTTCTTTGAACTGGTTCAATGCAGCTTCTTCTTCTGCCAAAATCTTTTGCTTTTCATCGGAGGCAATAAATGATGAGGAAGTGTTACTGAATGAAGAAACATCCACGGAGTTCTGTTTTGAGGTAGTATTTAATTTCTTCCCTTCTATACTGGCCAAGTGCTGTTCTAACGCCTCTAAGAGTGAGTTTGGAGCTTTTGTCAAGTCTGGAATTTCACCCTTGTCAATTCCAACAGCTTCGGCAACCTTAAATCGATCAGATTAATTACAATTAAGATTAATCCTAGGGAGCAAGCAAAGGCTGCAAAATAACGCCTAGACGCTCTGAGTTTAATTTGTACCTTGAGAAACTCAGCCACTTTATCCATCCGCGTGAGAAACTTTCTGTAAAATTCAAAGGCTTCTCTCGCATTCTTCTTATTCATGGTGAAATACTTTTCCAATAAATTGATGACAGCATCATTGTAGGTCGCAAAGAGTCGAATCAGATCTCGGAACAGGAGTGAGAACGCTACACGCATCAATGAGTTCCGATGAATGTCATCGGGTGATGAGTCAAATTCTAAAAGAGCATCCATTTGGTTTTGAAGAACTGGAAAAGTTCGTAGAAGTGGCTCTGTGCCCATCGTTCTCAAAGTTCCATCTTCTTTTCTAAATACAAAATATTGTTTTTAAATTCCTTAGCAAATTCATATACTCTCCGAGTTCCAATTTCACATCATAGATTTTCATACCCTCGTTTTACTTTACAAAAGTCAAACGCCATCGTTCTGTAGGACAAGGCCTTCTCGTTCAAATACTTGGCATATCGTCGGATGAAAGGCGATACTTCATAGCCTATCAAAAACAAATTAAAAGCATAAGCAAAGTTTAACAGAAATATCATCTTTCTTCTATTAAGTTTTCTGTAGCAACTTGGTTTGATTTGCAGTTCAAAGAAGCCGGTTTTAATATACTTTCTACATAATGAAATTGAAAATATCCAGCAGGGTTTGTAGATTATCGCTCATCGCTCAAGTCTATTCAGAATTGAAAAGCAAAGGAAAGAGAAATCTTTCGCTCGTAAGGTCACTAGATTTGACAGGGGTTAAAGTATTTGAGGAACAAGGCCCAAGGCCAGAACTCAACGCAACTTTTACTAATTCTAGCATGCATTATGTAACAGTATTACCAAAATCAGGGAAACGCATAACTAATATTTAATCAGGCAAGACTCATCGCAAATCACAATGGCGAAACAATTCATATATTGTGTTTTCTGGAATGCAGAGACGCCAGTAGTGGTAGTGACATGTATTAGAATCAGGATCAACTTTATGACCAGAAAACAAAATTATTTATAACTTTATACGCGAAATGCAGGTCAACATTAAAAGCTATAACGCTGAATAATTCGTTTCAAAGCCTATTTTCATGTCATGAAGTCAACAGTGTAGTGACAGTGACATGAGATTCAGAGGTTGGTTTTATTGCATGGAAAAGTGTTGTATAAAGTAATTTGGATGAATTGGTTCATTTACAGGACTACCGCATGCAACCCGTCGTGGATTCAATCGTTTACTTCCACACACGTTAGATATTAGATCCCCAGATCCCCGTAACCTAATAACAGATAATAGCTAAGCCATGAGCATCCTATTCATAAATATTTACGTCACTGCTATAATTTAATACAATGGAACAGAAGAGCTCGAGCTAACTTGCTGGAAGACACGAGTTTCTATTTTCTAAAGCTGAACGGTGCCGCAGTTACCATTAGAAATTAGAGTCGTACTTGAAGCACATAACCAGGTACCTAGGTTTGTACACAAAAGCTAAAATACCCAGTACATACATACACGGAAAAGGTTAACGATTAACAATGTACATATAAAGTACTAAAAGCTAATATTTAACTAACTCTGCATCACGATTCACCATGCTCGAGACTCGTCATGTGGGTGCTATTTAAAGCTGGGTATGGGTACTGGGACTGGGTATCTATCCTGAAATGTGCTGTCATTAGTCATTACATCAAACAAACCCACTTCGAAATATTGAGAAATTTGACGCCGTGCAGTTTCCCTGCAGCAGTATGAAATTCTCCATGAAATTTGATACTCAACTGATAGACAAGTTACGACTTCAATAAAATATGTACCTATGACCCAAGCGATTGGCTATTATCAAGAAATATGACCTTAACTGACAGGCGTTTGGCACCATCTGCTCTTTGACCCTAATTTAATATGAATATTTAAGTCAGGCTTGTTAAGTTATTGCCAAGCTACAGGTCCATATTGGATTACAAGTAATGAAAAGAGGCACAAAAAAAACTGGCTCGTATTTGCGGTTAACCTGATTCTGCAATTAAATTATTACATTAAAGTGATTTCCCCTGATTGAGTTATACTTCTTATAAGCTTCCATACTGGGAATTGCTTGACACGGGAATAAGGGAAGGCACTACTGCCCAGTTTTTAAAGAAAAACACGCTATTATGGCAGCATGTACTGCGGTTAAACAATAGCCAATGTATTAGTCATCATGAATCATCGTCTAAACTATTTGGAAGGCAAGAGACACACGATTCCCTGACTGATTAAACTATTATGCCTCCAGTCTTCAAGCCAAGTAAACTCGTCATTATTGTTTCATTCACACCCCTCATGTGTTTGCATTATTAACCTTTGAGCATTTCGGTTTGACATTTCTATGCTAGGAAGAAGAATTCAAGACACAGAAAGGACTATAATAATTCCTAGAAGCCTAGAAGCTAGACGCCGCCAGTGCCAGTCCTGTTCCCATACAAACCGCTGCGTCCTTAGCAGCTGCATGTACTTTGTACGTACAAGGTCTGCTCCAGGATAAAGTTGCTCGCTCTCTCTGTTCTCTCTCACGGGAATCGATTAGCTGGGAAATCGATAGTTTCTCTTATAAAAAGCCCAGTGGCACACATAGTACACATACACAGCTTCCAATTTTCATTCATCCTTGACGAATACAGGCGAAAGTTTAGAAGGATGAAAGTAAATTCTTAAATCTGTTTTAGCTTAGCAGGTTTACTCTGGATGAAGCTCAGGAGGCTTAATTAAAATCATCTGATCAAGGAGAGATACCTAGGCATTACTTAAGACTAAACTTTCGGCAACTAATTTCTATTCTGTCAACTTTACTAAAGCTTCCTCGTCTCAAGACCACAAAATGTACTATGCTAGATGCTGCTGGTATATCCACTATCTCTTCCTGAAGCGCTATCGCTACATGCAACATTCTAAAAGTTTCGAAACTATTTCAATTTCAATTACGAAGTACAAACTCGAATCTAAAACACTGAAAAAGCAACTGAATGGGATTCTAAGGCTAAAGAAGAATTTCAGAGAATTTTTATTACCGAGTCTAGGTCCGGCAGCTTTTGGGACAAGTGTAATAGAATAAAATTATTGGGCAGTGTGATGGAGTTCGTTTTACTGCTAAACTCAGGGCCAGAAAAATTATTTTTGAAATCTGGAATGTACTTACCTTGAGGATTTGCTTTGTCCAAGAATGCTGACAATTGAAATGTATTGTTACTAGATGCCAAATACTGTGTAAATCTCTGTAAATAAGAACAAGCAATAATGCATTAGCCTCGACATATTCCTGGATTTCATGAATCATGTTGTAAAATTATTTTGAGCATGCAGCATGGTAGGATCATTTTTCCTGCATCAATATAAGCTCTCGAAAAGTAAAAGTGAAACGCCGGCTGGCTGATTCCCGTTGCTGGAGCAAAACGGATAAAGCTGATGGTGTGAGATGGAATTTGTGGTCAAATCGGGATCGACTATCCAAGAATGCAGCCGGCCGAAATTTTCCTTTCACGTTTCACGTACAATATACGGCATGGATAAGATCAAATAACAGGCTAAAATTAAACGCATTAAATCGCATGCTGCATGCTCCGATTCCGAGGAGTAGTGTAGATAATGCTCGACATCGTGAATCGTGAACTTACTTCGTTTCCATAACACATTAAATGGTGAGTGGTCACTAATGTTTTGAATACGACGACCCAGTTTGAATTTTGTGACCTTTCAATCAATAAATTCGCCAGTTGAAGAATTGAGACATTCGGCTCACTGGTACAATGCACCAAATCTAGAACAAAGTAAAAGCAAACATTACAACGTGTGACGTAATTTACAGCTACGTGGAGCCTGGAACTCTCTAGCACTGACGTGTCATGAATGCTCAAAATCCAATATGGCTAGATCAAGAAACCAGATTGCGATATTGCCTGGTACTTATTTAAAGGCTCCTGTCCTGTACTCGTGTCTCTGTTATTTAGAAGACAGCTACTTCTCGAACAGCTTCTAAGCCTAAAGATACTGCCGAGGGATTGCATAACACAGATGAGCCATGGCCATGATTTATGTTTATTCAAAATTCCACCCGAAAGCTACAAATTAACTGCTCAAGGTTAAATAAATAAGGCAAAGCAAGAATTTTATTTCGTTATGTTCAAGATTCATTTGCTAACGGGAATAATTAAACCAATGTTATAATTCTTTACTAATTCGCACTAGAACCAAAATTATTCGTGAACTAGGCGTTAAAAATGTGCATCGATGAATTAAACATGATTATCGCGATTCGCGATGCGTCGCGACCAGCGCGTTGGTGGCTGAATCTTTTATCGCTTCCCTAAACCTAGACTATAGTCCTAATTGCTTTTATTCGGGATACATTTTCGCAGCACTGCTGGTTAGCTTGTCAAACCGGCTTGAAATTACTTGCTATACGCTTCCCGTCAGACCGGGTCATGGGTCTCTACCGTCTGACTGTCAATTATTAATCCTAAGGATATCACGGATAGATAAGCATCGTCACATCACTAGTTTCAAATTGAGGGTCAATTCAGTATTTTTTAGTTTCCCACTTACAATCGAGATGTTTCTTCTTGGGTGGAATTAGTTCCTCAGTTGAAGCCTTGCATACGGCTTTTGCTAAACCGGAACCGGCTAAAGAGTGCTTTGCGGCCAGGAGCCGGTCACTTATTGTCTGTCCAGAGGCCATGTCCCTCTCGCTGCACCTTCACTGCCGCTCTCTACGTCTCCGCTCAGCTGTGGCCACGTTCACTGGCTGCTTCGGAAAGTGTGCGGAAACAGGCGGCGGAGAGCGTACGTGCTGACTGGGCCGAGACGATGAGACGAGACTCCTCAGCACTCTTTGCGGAGCTCAAGAGGCACCTCCGATGTCAACGTCTCAGATGTCATAGTCAAAAGAGGGATGAGTTTTCGATGCTGGCCACCAATATACGCCCCTTCTCCCCTAATAATGCACGAGCTATGCTCTGGCAAGGAACAGCACAGGTCCGCCTGGTAGTGCTGCTGCACTCAAAACAAAAAACAAGTCGATTTCCTCATCCTGACTTAGCCCAACACCGCGGATCTTCAATCGTAATCCACTGTTGACAAACTTGGCAGGAACTGCAAGCTTCACCTTGGGCAACATACGAAATACAAATTAGTTGGTAAAACTCAAATGGGTTTAGCAGTATAATAGGTGCTTACTACTAATATTCGAAACTTATAAAATGCTATGTTCTACTTCCCCTTGATGTTGATGCAAAACTTGAATTCAATTATTTTTTACCAATCGCAGTCATGAACATGAAACCGAAAAATATTTGTTCCTTAAGGGCTTTGGGCTTAATTAAGACGCTGGATGCAACCGCAGACATATCTCTAGTTCTGTTCATGTTCTATTCAACCCTGATCCAGATTACAGATTACAGACTACTGCTTTATATTGTCTTGCAATTTACTTTTAGATTAACCACCCATAAGTCATTTCAAATTTCCACCTACTTCATTCTGTAGTTGTGGTGCTTTAGTTTTTTGTAAAGGGTTAGCTTGAAGCTTGTTGTTCTGATTCTGATATGGCGAGTTTAGACCTGACAGCTAGTTTTCGACATGCAGTTGACAGGCCGAGTAGTTATTGTTTCAACATATATTTTGTATTTTCATTTTGTTAACTGCTTTTGGTGGGACTGTGCCGTATGCCTTCAAATTTGAAATTAAGTCCACTAGCAACCAGGGCTAAATCCGTCCACGATTTAAGAATATTGAGGCAACTAATGACTGGAAAAGAAATATTAAACACAGTTATTTGAAACAAGAACAAATAAATAATGTATAAGCAGTAAATTAAATACCAGTCACCAGTGACGCAGAGGCCGCAAGCCCGACACCCGATGATGTAAGCGTGACGACGACGCTTGACAATGCGGCATTGAAGTCTTATGGCCAATTGTAATGATAAAAACCGGGGGTAAGGGCGGCAGCAGTACACCCAAGTGCCAAGCCCTTGCCAAACGAAGGTGAAAGGTCAACGAGGGAGCGTGCGAGAAATGACAAAAGAACAAAGCAGTCGTCGAAAGGTGAAGGCTCGGTTCGCGGAAACCAATTTCAAATTTGAAAATATGAAACCGCAAACTTGTATTGGCCAATCACAGGTGAGCATTGCCGAACAGTCTGCATGCATTTTGCCGCTGCACCATGTGCGCGTGCGGAAGAAAAAAGCCCAGGCTCCGGCTGCTCCTCCGGAAGAGCGGCAATTCTCTCGATTCGATTTTCAACTCATTCGCCATTTTCAAGCCACCATCTTTTGGTCGTCGTCGTTCGTGGAGCTGCTAATGCTGCTGGCAGCTATCGTCATCGTCACCCATCACCCACGCCACGCCATTATTCATTCATTTTTATTTCGTGTCACCTGTCACCTATTATCTCCGTTGACCGTCGCTTCATCAGTTGGTTTACCTTGTGTGTCCTGGGTCCTCGTGGAGTTACAGCAGCGACGAACACAGGTGACAACAGGTAACTAACCAGTGACCAGATACGAACTTTTTATCAGGTGTCAGGC
>VNWX01002183.1:0-12759 GCA_009869905.1 Ceratophysella communis | reverse complement strand
GAGCAGCATGGCTTTGAGTGCATGAGTCATTGCTGCTGGGGTGGGGGTGGGTCTGCATCCTTTCCTCGAGATAACATTAATATATAATCCAAAATTAGGCTATTGTCTGCACAATCTGTGTGCAATGCAAAGTGGCCTAGTCTGCAAAAAACCAACCCCCTTTTCACGGTTTTCTGACTTTTGGCTTTGGCACCTGACATGACAGCCTAGACTACTCTCTCTGTAGTTCCGAAATCATGTGAAATAATTACTCGAACTCGGCATAGAATGATTGGGAATGTATAATCATAAGGGCATGACACAACTTGGCAAGAGCTCAGTTAGGCAGTATTAGGCATGCCTCTGAATAGATTGCAATTTGCAAGCCCACCAGGAAGAACAAGAACCACTTTATGCCGCATGTTTATGAGATCTGGTGTCAGACTATCGCGTCAAGATCAGATTTCAGAGGTTTTTACAGTTTTTTTGCTCAATCCAGCAGTCAAACAAACGCTATACCAATTATGCAATATGATCCTGGTGGAGGAGGTACGTACATCGATGCCTTGGCATGCAGTCTACCTGGATTTCGAAATATAGACGAATGAGCTCACCTGAAAGACACTGCTCACTGGCTGCAGTTCCATCACGCCGAGCCCCCAGAAACCCTGTTCCAGGAATGTCATCCACGGGTGAGGAGACGGAGGACAGCTCGACTTTCCGCTTCCGGGTCAGCGTGAAGGACGTGGTCATCGGACGTTGGGACAAGCTGGAATTCAAATTTAAGATTTCACCTGAAAGACACTGCTCACTGGCTGCAGTTCCATCACGCCGAGCCCCCAGAAACCCTGTTCCAGGAATGTCATCCACGGGTGAGGAGACGGAGGACAGCTCCACTTTCCGCTTCCGGGTCAGCGTGAAGGACGTGGTCATCGGACGTTGGGACAAGCTGGAATTCAAATTTAAGATTCATTTCATAGCATCGTTAGGCTTTCAATTACGAGTTTTCTGCCACTTACTTGAAATTAAGGTCCGACCCAATGCTGGCTCCAGCCGAGGTGGTCGTGAAGACTTGACCATCGTCTCCGTCCATTTTGCTCAGATTCCCGTTGCTCTCTGCTATCGGCATCATTAGCTGCAATCAGAAAAACGAGACTAGATTAACATCAATAGTCCGCTCAGGGTTATAAGCTCTTTGAAAGGCACCGAGGGATACAGATGTGTCCAGCTGTGGTCTAATATTTTATGATGTCCAGATCAGAGAGTCAATCCAGTAGCAATATATACAGCTTCGTTTATATCTTTAGAAGCTTAACTCAAACCTTGTTGCCTGCATTTCGCCGTTTTTCTTTGTTTAGACTTGACCATCGTCTCCGTCCATTTTGCTCAGATTCCCGTTGCTCTCTGCTATCGGCATCATTAGCTACAATCAGAAAAACGAGACTAGATTAACATCAATAGTTCGCTCAGAGTTATAAGCTTTTTCAGAGGCGCCGAGGGATACAGATGTGTCCAGCTGTGGTCTAATATTTTATGATGTCCAGATCAGAGAGTCAATCCAGTAGCAATATATACAGTTTACAGCTTCGTTTATATCTTTAGAAGCTTAACTCAAACCTTGTTGCCTGCATTTCGCCGTTTTTCTTTGTTTGGACTCAAAGATAATGCTGAGTATAAATTGACGTCAGGTGTCACGTCATTATTCAGAGATGCACTTTGAAGCGCATATACTACACACCTGGACGAAAATCTTCACGTCTTATCAAAGCACACGAACACTGAGTTTCTGGCCCTGACTTCGTCCTAACTTAGATAATTTTAATTGTCCGTCTAAATCACTGAATAACGGCTCCTCATTGGCCTGTTATGTCCGGTCAAGATTAAAATTTAAACAAAATTCATTGTCTTCAGCAGCGAAAGCGAAAATTCAAGCTAACCCTCAATCTTCTCACTGACAAAGCTAATTCTCAATTAAGGAAGAATCNTCTTCAGCAGCGAAAGCGAAAATTCAAGCTAACCCTCAATCTTCTCACTGACAAAGCTAATTCTCAATTAAGGAAGAATCATTAGTGGCGTCTGAGCTGAAGATTCCACTAAAAACAAAACCCGTTTTCGTGATTAGCATTTTAAAATTAGGACATTATGCATGTATTTGGAATGAGTACGATGAACACACACACAAGCATGATTTCCGATTCAGAATAAAATTTGACCTTGCGTCGACCTAAATGGTACTGTGCCTACGCCTTTTCTGATAATTATCTGGTAAATCGTTGTCTGGTCTGGTTTGAATTAATCTTTGAAACTGTCGTTATGTGTCCACGCAAATTTGCATAGATAAATAGAGGTTTAATTTGGTAATGAGACGTTTTATAGCTCTATGTATAGCCTAGGTTTTGCATTATACAGGCAAATACATTTTTAGGCTCGACGCCGTTCGAATTTCCGATCAATGCATGAAAGTCAATTCAACCTTAAAATTGGTAAATAGCCGCTTGATTTTTAATTGATATTAATATGCAAATTTGCATACAAGAATGAGGGTTAATCTGTGGGAATAAGACGTTTTATAACGCAATGTTTAGGCTATATTTTGCAATCTACTTTAGGCAAATACATTGATAGGCTCGACGCCGTTCGGATTTCCGATCAATGCATCTGAACAGATTTCAACCTTTAATAAATTGGTAAATAGCCGGTTTATTTTATTTGATATTAATAGCATAATATTTAAATACCTCGATCGAGTCGACGCTGAGCTGGTCACTCTGATTCCTCAGTGTGTCGTCCTCATCACCGTCATCGTTGTAGGACAGAACACCCAGGGCCGAATAGTAGCTGCCAGTGTTGCTTAGGCCTGCAGAATGGTCACAGATCACATCCCAGTTATTCAAAAGATCACTTTAGAATTTCACGTAAATTGAATCGGTATTCTAGCCAAATTATTTAAGCAGAACTTTGACATATTGTACACCTCACCATTAATTGCCGTTTGGTAAGTGTCAGCAAGGGTCAGAGAACTAGTTTCGGACACAGAAAAGTCCGCATCGAGTAAACTGGGCTCACGGTCGGATCCACAGTAGTTCCCTTGCGTACTGAAGTTGTTGTCATCTTCCTGAGCGGAGCCGATTGAGCTGCGTCGACTGCCAAGATCTGGCTCACCTGTTGTCCCAGTTCTGCCCAGAGCTGAGCCTCCCTCTCCATTGTTGTTCCGGCTCGAGCCGTGTTGGGTGGGTGGCGGAGGAGCTCGGCTTTTCCCTGTTGTTGTCGTGGTGGAAGCACCTGAGTTGATTACAGGTGCGCTGGGCTTTTCGGATGAGCCGGCTTGGTACACGCTACGGATTAAAACAATAACAAAAATTAGCTCGAAATTTTGGTCTACCGTCTGGCACGCTAAATTTGTCTATCATGAATTTTCATGCAGTATAATTCGTACGCTTGAACAACAGGCAAGCTGCTTTTGGTCTCGCCTCTTCTCAAAAGCCCTTTGGTCGAAAGCTTAGACTTCTTCGCTGACCCCCCGCCGCCTGCCGCGGCGTCCTTTTCCTTTCCCGCCTGATTCCCCATGACTTGAACGAGAAGCCTAGGATGACCACAGAAGTTGAGTCCACTAGCCCAAAATGAATGCGGATGAAGGGCTGTCCAGGGATAACGCTTAATGCCGAGTGTCCCGCATTCTACACAGGGTGTCAGCGTGTAGCATGGACTTGACTCTTCGAGATCATCTTCTACGACTTCGTCCGAATCCCAGTCTGAAATGTAATTTTCGTTGAGATCACAGTCACAATATGGTTTCTGAGTCGGGGTCTACGTGTGAGACAGTTTGCTGAGTGGCGGAAGGAAGCTCGGGAAGGTCGTACTCTGTCACCACTCTCCAGTATTGCCACTCATTGAATTCCGAGAAGGATTCACTGAGGGGCAGGTCAACGGACCCACAGTCACCTTCACCTTTCAACGAAGAATGATTCGAGTTTAGATCGAGCTCGACGCCGTTTTCTGCTTTTACAGCTTTCTCCGCCTGACTTTCACTCGGCTGAGATTCACTTTCGATCGATTTCTGCAAAATTTCGCTTTCACTATAGGCTAATGTGCTTTCGCTTTCTCTGGAGCTTTCTCGGATCGATGCAACGCCTGTTTCAATACTTTCATTGATTTGCTCAACGGTCAAAGTTGTGCATAAGGGCACTTTCAGCTGAAGATCAACTTGATTTGACTCGTAAGCCTCAGCAGTAAGCCGTCTGTATTCTTCGTATGTGAATCTCCTCGAAGTCAGCCTCGCTTTCACTTCCTGTTGCACTGCAGAACACTTCTGACAACGGCTGCTGGTGACCAGGCTCCTCTTCTGTGTCGTCGAGAGGTCTGACGAAGACCAGTTGACAACTCTGCGTGGGAGTTGCAGCTGACTCCGGGGATGACTCACTGAAAGTTGCAGGAGGAGCTCCACTGCATTTGGAGATTTCGAGTGACACGGGAGTTGATTCCTTGTCGTCTTCCTCCGCAGAGTCCTCATCCGAGACCTGGAACGCATGATTTCTGTAAACCAACTCCGACTCGGGACTTTCTCCCGGGAGTTTCTCCACGTGCTCGGCTTTTGGAGAAAGCTCTCTGTTACCATTTGCAGTAGTGGATCGGGCTCTGGTCGTCGCTACTGTCAGTGGTCCTGCATTCGGGGCTGCTGTTGACCTGGTAGCTGGTGGGTGACGAGGATGAGGTCCCAGTACCCGTGGAGCAAATGCTAGTGTCCAGGCCATGGTTATCGCAATGACTGTCTGCTGGAGTCGAGGGCGCCGATGAGTGTGGCACTTCTGATTGGAACGGCGTCACAGATTGATGCAGATTGCGCCGCTGTTACCGGCGACCTTCCATCGTGTTCCGAAGGCGACGTGGTCACTGAAGCTACCGAAGAGCTTGCATTTTGAACAGCAGGTGATGGCATTGAGACTGAACTGCTGGAACTACTGGCACTTTCACTTCGGCTTCTCATACGGAAGAAACGCTTGAGAAACCTTGATTTCCGCTTGCGACCCTTCTTATTCCCATGTTTGCTCCTTGCTTTTTTGTTAGATTTTTTTAACTTTGGCCCTGACCCCGTGCCCACACTGGAATTATCATCCAAAACTCGGTAGTTCTTCTTTTTACGTAGATGTAAGAATTCAGCGAGACGGCGACCTCCTCCAGGTTTTCGACGCCGGCTGTAGGATGGCATCGTACAAACGAAAATTAGTAAACGAATTCAAAGCACTTTCGCAAAACAAGTCAGCGAGACGGCGACCTCCTCCAGGTTTTCGACGCCGGCTGTAGGATGGCATAGTGGAAACGAAAATTAGTAAAAGAATTCAAAGCACTTTCGCAAAACAAGGACTTATTAGAGAATTTGCTGGCGATTCGCGAAAGCAAACTCTTGTTTTGGTTTTTCAACTTTTTGGCAAAAATTACCGGTCGCTTATAAAATTATTGCTATCGATTCTTGCAGCAAAGTTGTAAACAAAACATAATTTTGCTGTTTCCAATCAACAGCAAAACTCATTATTGTCATGGTTACAAGGAATCTTAAAATATTTAATGAAAAATTTAACATTCGATTTTTTTTTCAGCATAGTTCAAGGTGGCTCAAGTTTAGTTTGTCGGTTTTTTTTTTTCGTTTTTGTTTGTTTGTTTGTTTTCGGTCGGTCCGCCGCTAGATAGAAAGAAGGAGAAAACCACGAAAACGCCAAGGTTCGATTCTTGCAGCAAAGCTGTAAACAAAGCATAATTTTGCCGTTTCCAATCAACAGCAAAACTCATTATTGCCATGGTTACAAGGAATCTTAAAATATTTAATGAAAAATTTAACATTTGAAAAATTGTTGTTTCATCGGATATTTAAAATCAAAGCAATGAACGGAGTCTTACTGTTTCAATATATCACACTCCAGTCATTTTAATTTTGGATTAAACCATTATTTTATAAAAATTTTACCTAAAAATACGCTCTCGTTCTCCGCAACCAAGAATTTAAATTCAAATTAGAACGTATCGTTAAAAAACTTAACAAGTACTTTAGAATTTTGTATTGAATTAGAGTTAAAAAATTTTACTTTCACGATGCGAAAATTCTCATTTCAAGGACGTATTTTTATTCTTTTCTAAAAAATATTATTGTTTCCAAACAATTTTTAATAGGTCATCGCAATGCAAAATTTTCCATGGAAGCAACGCTAATTAAAATTACGCAGTTAAGATTTAAGTATTTAGTCGACCAAAGCTAGTAGGGTACACTCGCACACCTTAGTTAACCTTTGCAACGATCCCTTCTTGGCAGGCAGATCCAGTTGACCTTGGCCATCGGGACGTGATTCGCGACGAAGAAGACTAGTCTTGTGACACGCTGGGATTCCTGCTCTGATCCCTCTGCCAAATAATTAATAAATGAACGACGCAAGAATTGGCAGCACAACTAAATAGGAAATTGGTACTACGCTGAAGACTGTATAACGAAGGTGTGTTTGCAGTTGAAAGGATGAGGCTCAGCCCACTACTACTGCCAGCATTTGATATTTTTATCATGAGATAGCCATGCTCTATTGGACTGACGAGAACGAATGTCTGCATTTTCCATTAGGAGGCTGAGGGTGGACGCCGTGGAGGCTGCTGGGGTGATAAGGGTCATGATAACAGAACATGTAAATAAAGAGCTCGAAACCAGGCTTGTCAAGTGCTTCCAAGTCTCAAATTCCGAGCAGAAGACCAGCTAATTTGCATAATTTTTAAAGATGCTGGCGTATAGCTGGAATGTCCGGCAAACTAAAATTCCGGTAGTGCGATATGCAATGAAATGACCCGTCGTTGAGAATGCATCTTTAAATGCACTGGTATGCAGCCTATGCTATGGCACGTATTTGACAAGATGACAGAAAAGAGATGCTTATGAAGATGACGGGGGCGGGGTGCGTGACAGAAAGGAGTTGGGCCACGACTTTCGGATTCCGGACTTCTCAAATTCCGAGCAGAAGACCAGAAGACCAGCAAATTTGCATAATTTTTAAAGATGCTGGTGTATAGCTGGAACGTCCGGCTGTGACAAACCGAAATTCCGGTAGTGCGATATGCAATATGCAATGACCATTGCCCGTCGCTGAGAATGCATCATGCATCTGGTTGCAGCCTATAAGCTCGTATTTGACAAGATGACAGAAAAGAGATGCTTATGAAGATGACGGGGGCGGGGTGCGTGACAGAAAGGGAGTTGGGCCACGACTTTCGGATTCCGGACCATATAAAGACAACGCTGAGGTACTGACACGAGCAAACAGTCCAAACCCACACACAAAAAATATTACCAACAGTCCAAAGAACCCATTGTTGTTTTCCATTTCCATTGTTGAGCTTGGATCCAAGATCTGCCCAAGAGTTCAAGCCGGGGTTAAACTATTTGAATGGCCAGTAATAAATAAATGACTCAGTTCCCACAGTGTCTGTTTGACAGGACTATGGCCTTAGTTCGACCGATGCTTACGAATTACGATTACGAACCCGCCGCTGATGAATGGAAAGCTTGTGAAATTCCAAGCAATGTAATACATATTTTACGTAATTTAAAAAAATTAAATTATCATAAAATCAATATCGAAGAATGTGCTCACATACGCCGATACGCCAGCAGGAGTCTCGGGTGAAATAATCATTTTCCAGAATTGCCGGAGCATGAAAGCGTCTTTTTGCTATTGTTGTAAACATGTGCCTGCCGTTTTCGTTTTTCATTAGACCTGTAGTTTAAGGTATTGCATTAAAAATTTGTCAAATCCAATGGTAATGGTAATTGTTATGTCAATTAAATTTACAGACAGTGCAATGTGGCGACGATGATGGGCTAGTCGGAGTTTGCGTTTCGCTTTTGCCGTGCGATCTCAGGTCAGCGGCGCGGCGGCGGCGGCGGCAGCAGCAGCCGTGTATATTTTTGCCTTGTCTGCGTCGAAATCGATGCGGCAATCTCAATCTCACTCAACTCAGCTGAAACCGAAATTTCTGTCTACGCGTGCCAGCTCCAGCGCAGCTGCAAGTCCAACCGTTTCGGACATCGGACTTTGATTAATACCGGGTCAGAGGTCAGTCTCAAGCACCAGCAGGACCGTAATCCAGTCCATCAACTGCAATCCACCACCTGTTACAACTGCTGTTGTGTTGTGGTCGCACCGGTTTAAATGAGCAACCTTCGATTATTCTGAACGGCGTTGTAATTCTCAAATTGTAAGTCATAAGTCCTTTTTTAAATTATTTGAGATTTAAAATTTGAACAATTAGATACGTCTTAACCTCATTACGTCTGATTGTTCGCTGTTCAGGTGTCAGGGTCTTTCGTGATGTACCCGGTTATTTTGTTTCTACATTGATATCATGTATACCTATACTAATACACTGAATGCATATCCTACGAATGCAGTGAAATCAGTTGGCTTGGCTGTAGTAATTAATTTATTTGAAATCACACTTATAAAATTACGTCTACTGACAACTGATTTCGTGCGTGATCTACCCGATCTTTAGAGATGTCGAACTCAGGTTAGGTTCGGCTTCAAAACTAACCAAACCTTATTTTTTGGAAGCGAACCTAACTTGAGTTATATTATAGGTAAAGATCTAAGAATCGGGTAGAGATCACCCACGTTGGTACCACAACATCGACTTGATTAAACTTTTGCCAATATTTTAATACTTGTCTACCTATAATAATGTTTATTAAATTAAGGTGGCGACTAAATGAGTAAATTGCGTTTTGATTCAATGTAAAGTTCCCTGTCGCATGTAATCCTAAGTTTTTGCTTGCTCAAATTGAGCACTTCAGGATTCAGTTCCGATTGAATTGGCGCCGAAGTCAAGTAATTTATGTAATGCATTGACCGCTCAGACCTCAGCTGAGGTTTTTAATTTTTAATTGATTTGCAGAGGCCAAGCCTAAGATGGCTGACATGGCGAAGACGCTCCTCGGTGGGTTTCTTCGAGCGTCCGCAACAACCCTTGCCACGGCTTATACAAACAGCGTTCATCAACATCAGTTGATCGATCAGAAATATGTGATTCAAGACGTCAGTGCGAACTCCGATGATGTGAGTTGGGCTTTGAGTTTATTCATTAGTTGAACAAAGATCAGTTTAGAATCATGTCTGCCTGCAAACATGGTTCTAAACAGTCTACTTGTATCGTTCGTTACAAGGAATTAAATTGATTTCTAGCTCTTCGACTTTGAGCCAAACTATAGAATGTTTGATCATGTAAGTCTGTTTGTGTTTGTCAGTTTGCTTGCAGGTAGAACGTAGGGTTCATTTCCTAAAAAAAATTTCGTGTAATCTAACGCTCTAATGTATGATTAATTTTGTACAGATCGCCCGATTTCCGATTTACAAGCGCAACGACTGTTTGGTTCTTCATGGTCCACTTGACGCCTCCGCTTTTCTGACACGTACAGCAAAATGGCACATCCTGCTGCACCAACCCGGAAGTCAGAAGATTTTCAGTATCTACCGCTCCAATGACGACAATGATGCCATGCATGCATTCAGCTTATATCAAAACGTGCTACCAATCTTAGCCAAAATTGACCCAACCGTAAGCTGCAGCTATAGTTATAAGCTTCCATCGATCGTTAAAAAATTATGATTCGTACTAATAATCTTACTTGGCTTCCAGATTTGTGAGAAATCGACGCTGGAGAAATTTTGTGCGAAACTGCGTGAACCGGAGAATACTGGCTGGACTCCAGCACATTTGGCTGCCGCTTTGGATATTCCGAGATTCATACGCGATCCTAGCGTCAAGAAGTGAGGCGTTAAAATCCTTGCTGATGCTGTTCATAACCGATTACTGATAATGACCTTATTTTTTGAAGGTTCCTGAATCTACAGGAGGGTCGAAATCTAGAAACCCCTCTGCACGTCGCTCTTCGCTGTAAGAGTTCTGCAGCTGTGACGGAACTGATGAACATGGACGTTCAAATGGACATCACGGACTTGAAAGGAAATACAGTTTTGCACTACGCTGCACAGTCATCACCGCAGATTCTCAATGTAAGGTCTAATTGGCAAGGCGTCAATAACTTCAAATGTGCTGATTGATTGATACATTTCGTCTCCTCCCAACAGCTTCTCATCTCGAAGCTCCCGGAACGTCTTGCTCCGTTGATTGATGAAGTAAATCGAGACGGCTACACGTCTCTGCATCTTGCTTGCAAGAATAATGTTCCTGATAATGTTAAGGTAGGTTTGCCAGTGATATACGGGTTTATATTTTGTTCTTCCTTGTTTTAAAACGTTTGTCCCCTCCCTAATACGTGGTGTGCCATTTTTTGTTTCTGTTGTTTGATTTTTATTTGTTTGTTTTGCTTTAAACCCTGGCTTCATTAGATCCTGTTGAGTGCTGGTGCGGATGTGAAAATTAGTTCAGCTAACGAGGGTTATGCTATTCACATTGCCGTTAAAAAATGTTGCATTGTTTCCATTCAGGAACTCATTTTGCACAACTCGACGCAACTGAATCTGAAGGTAAGGTTCTAGTCCGAAGCAATGATAGATCTGTTTGAGAGTCATTGCATTGATAAGCCTATCGGTGGTTGATTACACAGGATTCGAAAGACGGTGGTACCCCTTTACATTGGGCGTCAGGTCCTGAGACACTCTCAGTGCTCCTTGACTTGGGATGCGATCCAAATATGACAAATACTGCGGGAGAAACTGCGCTGCATCTTGCTGTAAGTTTCCTGCCAATTTTGATGTCCCGGAAAAATCACAGATTTGTTTGAAATTTTTTATACTGACCATTTCAGGCCCGAAGAGGATGTCTCAAAAGCGCAATGAAGCTTCTGTGTCATTATGCATTTCCCGATATGAAAGATGAAGCTGGAGACACTCCGCTGCACGTCGCTTCAAGGCTGTGCTCAAAAGTCATCATCCAACTCCTGATTGCATTCGGAGCGGATATCAATTTGGTAAACAATCGAGGAGAAAGTGGCCGGCATTTAATCTGCACTTCACAGAGAGACGATAAAGACCATGTACTCTTTTATTTGGACAGCGTGGGAGCAAATAGGTAATGACCATCATTGATACCAACGCGTTGATGAATTTCACTGAATTGTAATTCTCGAATGATTGACTTCCAGATGCCCGAAGTCACTCCAAGCCCATTGCACAGAAGGATGTAAGCATTCGGAAGCTTTCAAAGGAATCCCACCTGAGAACTACTTGCAGACTTTCCAGACGAGCTTAGTTGACGAAGCTCTGTACGCATTTTCTGCCGGTCGAGGAATGGCGTCACGTTCTCGGCGTGGAAGTCTGTCGGATGATATGGATGTGGATACTGGAACAACTTCGACAGGAGCTAATCTTGGCGGACAACTCGAAGCACAGATTGGAGGACGAGTTTTGTGTTTGGATGGAGGAGGGATCCGCGGGCTTGTTTTGACTCAAACGCTGCTGTACATGGAAAAGGTAAGTGACTCTGGAAAGCTTGAATTGACAAAAGTATTGACAGTTGAATGTGTGACCATTTTGTCTGCAGGTCTTCGGTGTACCTATTGCGGATTTATTTGACTGGGTAGCTGGGACGAGTACTGGCGGGATTCTGGCTCTCTGTTTAGCCAGCGGAAAGAGCGTTTCTGAAATCCAATCGCTGTATCTCCGATTCAAAGACACAGTGTTTACTGGAGAACGACCGTACAGCGCTGAGGTCATGGAAGAGTTTCTGAAGAAGGAACTAGGGTGCGATACCAAAATGAGTAATCTTCGAAGACCGCGGTTAGCCAACAAATCTGTATTGCATTCAAAAATAATTTTTTGTCCAGTCTGTTTACCTTATGAGTAATTTCTCGACAGGGTCATGATTACGACGGCAATCGTGGATCATCGCCCAGCTGATTTCCATTTCTTTCGAAACTATCTTTCGCCGGCGACTCTATTAGGGGAATCAGATTCCTGCAATCGAACTCCGGAGGACGTCTACGTCTGGGAAGCGGCCAAATACACTGGAGCAGCTCCATCATACTTCCGGCTGGCAGGAAAATACGTGGATGGCGGCTTGGTAGCGAACAATCCAACACTGGATGCACTCACGGAATTGACCCAATTTTCGGCAGTAATGAAAGCTACCGGCCAAACTCGTGAAGCCGACTTCAGACTACCTTCCGTTGTGGTTTCCATCGGAACTGGGATTCAGCCCAGAGTGAAAGCCGACGTGACCCACTACGACATTTCTCGACCCAACGGAATCTTCGATGCCATCAGCAAAGTCCCGAAACTGGCTTCAGTCATTGCCTTGCTCGTGGAACAGACAACACAGGCAGAAGGACAGGTCGTGGAACGAGCTCGATCCTGGTGCTCTTCTATTGGAGTTCCCTACTTTCGCTACTCTCCGTCTTTGTCCACCTTCGTAGATTTGGACGAAACGAATGACGAGGTTCTAGTCAATTTGATGTGGGAAACCAACGCATATTTATACGCGCATCATGGATCCATTCAAGAGTTGAAACAATTACTGTTTTACAATGGAAGCCTACCGGCTGGGTCAGTCTGAACTTAATGCAACTGATGAAAATCCTAATTTAATTACCGACAATACGTTACAAATTATTCTAATCAGAGCAGCAGTATTCAATAAGCTTATCTATGTGGGAATAGTTAACCTAAATGACATGTGAGCGACGTACTAGATCGAAATACATAGATCTTCATTTTCTGTGATTCCGGCTTGAGTTCAATTAATAAATGTTCTTACGCCTAACCGAACAACGAATGGAAAACAATATTTTGTTAA
>VNWX01002181.1:0-12761 GCA_009869905.1 Ceratophysella communis | reverse complement strand
ATACTTTTGCCGACTCTGGAAAGTATTTCGTTGACAAGCACCAGTACGAAGATAAGGTATAGGAGCAGAGAGGCCGTAACGATCATGACAGCCGCTGGTGGATCAACGTACTAATTGTATGCAGAAAGAAATACAAGGAATAATCGTTGTAGAACAAGCACAATCCATATTTGTATATTAATTTCTAAACTTACTTGGATATTAATTAACTCGACGGCGTTGCTTGAAAGATCAGGAACAGTTCCATTATTGTTTCTGTCGAAATCAATGCCCGCTAGTCTCGCGAATCGGTATAATGCGCAACATATTCCAACAACCTAAAGGATAGACTGTATATGTAATTTCGATCAAAAAGAATTTACCCAAAATATAAAAACATAATTTCACTGACCACAACTGCGTAAAAAACAGTTAGAATTCCGCCAAATGATTTTGTGGAAAAGTCTTGCACGAGATCCCGGATTCTTAGATGATAGCGGTACAAGTAGCTATATGTAAGATTGTTTTTGATACGCTTTAGAGCTCTTGAAGATGTTGGAAGTCTGCCGAGTATCAGCCCCAGGCGAAAGTTCCAATGTAAGGACATGTTGCTGATTCCAATTGACAGAATAACCGGTAAGGCGCAGTGCATTGCAGCCGCATAAAGTGCATAGGATTGAAAGATAAATATAAGCGGTGATACGACAGCGAATACATCGATATTCGTCCGAACTTTCTCGATGAAGAATCGCGTGGTGGACATGGTAAGGTATCCGTTAAGCTCATCTTCCATTTCCGCATACTTGAATATCAAAACCACCAGCCTTTCAACGAATAGAAACAGCATACCCAGCTGACTTCCGACGCTGGCGATCCAAATCCACTGGCTTGCATCAATTTGGAAGCTCACGCTTGTGTTCACAACATTTGCAATCATTTTGGCGACTTGTTTTCCTTGAACAATTAAAATAATGTTGCAGAACGTCGAGTAAAAAAATAAAAGCATGAGCACGGCATATGGAAGCCAGTGCTTTTCCAAATGAAGAATCTCTAGTTGTCTGAAATTTAAAATGGGTATGACTTGGAAATCACAATTAAGATATAAAATCAATGTAAAAGAATCTGTGGACTGTAATGTGGGTAGTAAACTTACAGGTACGGGTGAACAGAGCTATTTTTCGGTTTCTTCGATTCCGACAGTGGCACCGGTCCTGGCGGTGTCTTAGCACGTGCAGCCTCCTTGTCCTCTTGATTCGCGTTTTCATATTCGTTGTAAGTTATCAAAGTGGACGAGATAGACAAAGCCATGATGATAAAGATGAGAAACGACGTAAAACAGAAGATCACAAATCGCAAGGATTTACGTCGAAATGAAACTTCCAGTAATCCAGTCGTTCTGTTAACTCTTCCACTGAAAGGTGAGCGTCCTGTCAAAATCAGCGAGTACCAGAGCGGTGCAAACGCAGAAAACATTTTCACAGTGGCGGGTCGACGAATCCTGTAAGTTCATGAAATTTTTATTCGTTACCCTAACTTGGAATTTGGAACTCTTTTCAGAAGTGCTTTAAGGGATTAGCAATTACTCTGGCGTTACGATTTCGTCTCCAGTCGCCAATTCGTAATAATCTCCCAAGAAATCCGCTTCGCTATATTCCTGAATCCAAGACAAGTCAGGCCCACGCGAGGATCCTGACAACAGAGAATGGCTGTGCTCTTCTTCTGACTCCTTTCTGAACATTCGCAAGTATCACTTTGGTCTGAGATTCGGCCAATTTGGAATTATTTCCAAAAATACATTTGGCTCTTTCTTTGGTCAGTCGGACTTGCCTGGAATGTATAGTATTTAACGTCAAGTAAGGCCGGTTTTCAGAATAAGTTGTTTAGACACTTAGACATGGAAAATATATTAGCTGATAGCTTATTACTTGTTCAACTTGGAGTTCGACGGTTTTCTGGAATACAAAATATGAAGTGCAGCTGAGTTATTAAGTTTGTTGATGATATACGGACTTGGAGGCTTTTGGTCTTGAACGATGACATTTTCATCATTTTCCTCTTCCTCTGGCAGAAGCTCCGACTTTGATAATGGAACCCTGGAAGAAGATAGGAGAGTAATTACAATGCAAACAAGTATTAAATTAAGACCAGAAATCAGTATCATCTCCTTATCCTTACTGAGTCTTGGAAAGGAACGCTGTGTTCAAGTTGTATGAGGCTTTTGGTCTTGAACGATGACATTTTCATCATTTTCCTCTTCCTCTGGCAGAAGCTTCGACTTTGATAGTGGAACCCTGGAAGAAGATAGGAGAGTAATTACAATGCAAACAAGTATTAAGTAAATTAAGACCAGAAAATCAGTATCATCTCCTTATCCTTACTGAGTCTTGGAAAGGAACGCTGTGTTCAAGTTGTAACTACTGATGGTGTAACCGCGGAAAAGCTCGGGCTTTCTGAAAATTCAATAGATACCACGAATAAAGCCAACCAATCCTTAGCAGTCATTAAGTACTTAATCATATTTGAAATATTAATTACTTACTGCTCTTCCATTGTCTTTGATAGCGGATCCATATATTTAAACCTCCGGCGATGGCGTTCCACCTTCGCCACTTCCGCAGAGTTTTCTGACAAATATTTAGCATAATTGGCGTCTTTCGATACCAGTAGTTGGAAAGCTGACTTCTCTTTCTGTAGCCGAGCCTTAGGATTGAAATCTAATGATGAATGTCGTTTTTTGTGAGGATGACTATGACCGGCGCCATGGTCGTTGGTCTCTTCCCGCAATTTAGCTGCCAAGTTAAGCGAGTTTGGTGCTTCTGCCACGTCGGTTTTGAGCTCTGTCCGGCTAAAGTCGTGCAAGGATTAGTTTAAATATTTTACTAAAGACTGACACCTAATTTCTTCACGGAATAAGTTTAAGTCCTACCTCTTTGAAGCAGTAGCAGGACCACCAGTAGTAATGGACCCTGCAATCTTTCGATTATGTCCACGTCCCACAACTTCATGTTTGCCGGTGTGAGGTTTCCGTAAAAGTTTTCGGCCGCCCATTACACGGCGGCGACGACGGGTGATAACAGATAAGAGCAACTCAGGCCACTATTATCAATGACTAATATATTGTCTGACTATTGTCCGCGTGTCTGTACTGTAGAAAACACAACACTAACAAGGTAGTGTACGTCTTCGTCTGATGAGCGACAAGCCGCAGCGGTGCTGGTCTAACATGACAAGATCAACAAATAGTTTGTTTACTATGGAGACTTGCCTTCTTTCGTAGTACGGGCCTCGTTCTTGATATCTATACCTCTATATAATTCAACCTATTGGCTACAGTCAAAACCAACGAGGAAGCGTCTCTGTTTTTAAACACAAATGTACGTGTCAACGTCAACTTACCTTCAATCTGTGCGTGCTCAAAGTGGAGTTTGATGAAATACGAAAAGATTAGTGTTAGAATTAGTTGATTTATTGTTTAAATTAGTTGATCTTCGGCTACCGTTTGAGTGATGCACAGTGCTTCTCTCAGCCCAATGTACAGGGTGATGTAGGAATCACTAGCAGACATAGTTACCTACTTGAATTTAAGCCAGGTTTGGTTAGGTTCATTTTTAGAGCCCTTCGGGCTCTTTGATGAACCAAACCTAAACTATCTTGAATTCAAGTAACTATGTTGCGCGGATTTCGGGAAACCTAACCTAACAATAGTGAACTCAATGTTGTATCACCCTGCACATTGGGACCAGATAAGCACCATTATTTCCAGCCAAGCAGTCCGCCGTACACGTACAGGATACAGGATAAGATCGCGCATGATCTTTGAAATCCCCGCGGATCTTCCATTTTCTAGAAGTAGTTTACACTGCTTTGGCCACGACGCACGCGACGGCGGCGTCGCTCCGCAACCAACGACTACTGGCAGGGCCGAAATATTCTACCGTGCAACCACACATCACAACGCTACGCATGAGTAGTTCCATCAGTCCGTCCAGCCAGACGATAAAGGCCAGTGAGGGTTTTGCTCTCTGCGATTGAAATTCGCCTGGGTTTGAATTTCAAGCACGCGCCACGCGCTGTATTGTTTCCGATTTCCGCTGACGAAGCAAAAACCTCACCGGAAGGAAAACTTAGTCGAAAGATGTATTAAAAATTTTTATTTTTACACAGGAGTACAAGTGGATGCTAATTATAGGTATACCATAAATCAAAAACATAAAATTGGCGATTTTTTACAGTTACCGTTAACATTGTGCAAACTTCTGATACTTTGAGCCTCTAGATGAAGGTATTCAGTACTCTGAGCCTTGAACTGCCGATGACAGCATAGCACAATGGTACACTTAAAAAATAACTTGTGTTTGTGTTATTTCATCTTGTGTCCTATTTCGTAAGTTTAATGCCATTTCGTAATTTTTACGAAAATTATGGATCAACCAGTTCTCTTGTGTATTGTCGCTAATAAACGAATCCTGTACTGAATACTGAACTGAATACTAACAATTTAAAGGCGTTTTGAACTTCGAACTAATGGTTTTTACAACTTTATGTTGTCACTTTTATTGCATGTACCTACGTAGTTTTATCAGTCGGACTAACTCGTTTTTTGTAATTTTTTATACTTAAATAGCGAATCATAAGGCAAATGTTAACATTTTTTCTCATACAGTTATAGTTGCCTTTATTCGAAGACCTTGCATCTGGGCTGACTGATTGGATCTTGCTTTACTGGAACATGACGTGCTACGTGCTTCCAATTCCTACATCTCAGCTTATACTGGTTGTGGTTTGTGGTAGTGGATGGTGTCGTGTGCTAAATATGGGACAAAAAATTCGAATTCGAACCATGTAGTACCATCTTCGAATGTTCTTGTACGTATTTATAAAAATTCAATAGCTTTCTTACTGGGTGTAGTGTAACTCCGTCTCAAATCCTAATTTTTTCTGCGATTCGCCTCACGATCACGACCGTTAGAGTCTCTCTTACTCTTCTTGGGTAGGTACGGTTCACAAAAAATATTTCCATAATTAATTATAGAAGCTAAACATTTTTAACGATTCCATGGAATATAATGAATAAGTTAGAATTGACTTACTCGTGAATCGCTCCTAGTGTTGTCCTGATATCGGTTTATACCAACGACCGGAGAATCGTTTCGGTTCCGGCGATGCCTTTCATATCCCCGATCCCGATCCCGAAAGGGATCACGCGGACATGGCGTGTCAATACTGTTCAGAATATCAACTGATGCCTCTGGTGGATTCCGGAATGCTGTTGCGGCATCACGTGCTGTAGAACGTGGTGTTCCAAATTCTGTGTCACGTTTTGTTGGGGTACGGGGTGTACGAAACTCCGTCTCATGTGATCGTGGTGTAGCGACTCCGACTGCTGCTTCAGGTGCATCATTTGCACCTGGTTTAGCGAAAGCTTCTTGACTTGGTTGCTCGAAAGTCATCTGTTTTGGTCTTCTAACAGCTACCGCTTCGTCTGGAATACCGACAACTTGGACGGGACCAAACTTCTTTCCTGCTTCGACGGGATTGCCGACGGATTGTGCTTCGCCAGAAATTCCAACGGATTTAGAGTCTGTAGGAATTCTTAATGATAGTAATTCGGCAGGAATTCCAGATCCAAATCCGACTTGTGCTTCACCATCACCATGCGTAGGAGTTGCTCTTGGAATGCCGGATCCGGATGCCCGTATGGGTTCGACAGCAGATGTTGACGCTGCGTCCTGCGGCTGTTGGACCCATCGACAGCGTGCGACCTCTTGAGTACCAACGCTTGGTTCATCAGCTACAGTTTCTGTCCTGAAAATTTCAATTCTACATTCTCAGTTTAAAAATTCATAGAAAAAGTAGTGGATCCCGAAGTAATGCCCTACATACCGTTCTTGGAGCAATACGGTATTCTTTCGTTTCGAAACCAATTTCCGGAAAATGGTACTTGCTAGTATCCCAAAGGTGAAAAATAAGATCTGATCAAATCGACGTCTTGAAACAAATTCCTTGCAGTTGAACTCGTAACCCATGAATTCGAATCGACACATTGACTTTTGTTCTTGTTTCTTGGATTCCAACTTTTTCGTGACCAACTTCATCAGATTTCGATGGTAACTTGTCGTTAGCTCGCGGAGCTTTACCAGCAGTTTCGATTCAGGATCTAAGTCTGCATCCTCGTCTGTTATTTTCTCATGATACTTTTCACGGCAGTGTTTCATAATCTGTTTGAACACAAATTTAGAATTTACCGTTTTGTACGCGCATTTATTTCATGCCAGATCGAAGTTATTCCACTGTGGATCTTACCAATATTGAATCTTCCAAGACAGCACCGTATTTACGAGCCAGTTCTCGATCATTCCCGGGATTGTAATACTCTGTCATGAATATGTACGATTCATTTGCTTCGTCTAAGCTTGCATGTCGCTCAATCCCAAGAATTCTGTAGACTGGGGGCGGTGTACTCAATAACGAATCGCACTGTACAGCAGCTGTTTGGCTGGTGATTGCAAGTTCTTGCGGAAGCCAGGATGCTAGCAGGAATATGAAGAATAAGCACTTGTATGCCATTGTGGTTGAGGTCGGAGATCGTAGAATAATATTTGATTTCGATAATTAATTCGAGATACACACTTGATAGAATAATTACCAAATTACAGGATCACTTGTCAAAATTTATGCACGTAGCTCGGGAAGTAGGACCAAAGCTCGAATGAAAATGAAATGATCGAAAGAGGTGAGGACGACAGCAGCTTTCAGTGCAATAATTCCTACCAGCCGCAGCGCAGCAAGCAGGAACCATGCGTTTTGAGGTCATCGACCTTGTCCACGTGCATCGAACAACACGATGCGATGATGCTGCTTGTGTATACCTGTTCCAGCGCAGGTTTTAGCTAGGTGGGCAGGAATAAAGTTTTTGAAGTAAAACTAAAACGAGTCAACATTAAATTCACACCTTGAATACAATTTTATTACGTATATCGATATTCATAACACTAATTGTATTAACACGTAGTACTTCCATCTTGGTATCATTTTTAGTTGAAATATAAATCGTTTTATAATTTAATTGAAGACCAGCAGGCATAGGAATTCCGTCATCGAAACATGAAGTACTGGATGCTGGAGCTTTGCTTCTTGCTTCTACTTCCCTCCGTGCTCAGAGCGAGCGGTGCTAAAAGACGGATATAAGATTTTAGAAATAATACAATTGTATTCGTTATCAAGGACTGAATTCATTTTCTATTCAAACTTATTGACTCAGAAATAATTACTTGCAAACGCATCCGGGTGGGTGTTTTACAGGAGAAACGGAGATCACTTGCGACTGTTGAAACGATATTTCCCATTCCACGGATCCTGATAGCTGTCATGAGGCTTATCCGGACTAGCACCTGGAGTTCCACGAGAAGAACGAAGTACTTCGTCTGCGTCCCGGCGGAAACGGGGTGATGAGTCTCTTTCACGTCGGAAACGGGGAGGCGGGTCTTGCCGAAACCGAAGGGGTTTGTCCACTGGAATACGAAGTGATGTGCCGTTCGAAGCTCGGAACAGTGCGTCAAGTGAAGTCCGGGCTTCTGCGTTGCGTAAATCAAAGACCGGTGCACGAAAGGGCAGACGGATTGATGCGCCAGGTTGGAGCACGGTTTGAACGCTTTGCTGATATCCAGCTACCTTCTTGTCGACAAGAATCCCCGCTGCTTCACCAGCAATGCCCGTTGCTTCCCTAGGAATACCCGCTGCTTCACTAGCAATGGTCGTTGCTTCCGTAGGAATACCCGCTGCTTCACTAGCAATGGTCGCTGCTTCTCTAGGAACACCTTCTGCTTCTGCTTCACAAGCAATGACCGCTGCGTCTCCAGGAATACCCGCTGCTTCACTGACGATTTCCACTGCTTCACCGGCTTCAGTAGCAATGTCCGCTGCTTCACGAGAAATGCCCGTTGTTTCACCAGAAACAACCACCGCTGCTTCCTCGCCAGTAATAGCCGCTACCTCCTCACCAAGTTTTCCTTTTCCTCTCTTCCTCAACCTCTTTCTCTTAACTTTCGTTTCTTCCTCAGCCTCTTCACCAGTCACAGACCTGGAATTTTAAATTTTCTTGATACTTGGTTTCGCCAATACCCAATTTCTTCATTTAAATGATAAATAGCGCCATGTTATGCGGAACATACCGTCCAAGCTTGAGCTGGAGCTTACGAATGATGATCCCACAACTGCCAAAGATGCTCACAAACACCCCGATGACGAGAAATAGAATCTGGTCAAATCTTGGTCGAGAAATATATTTCCAACTAATCCTCCAATTCAATTCGTATCCCATAAAATCTACTCTCGTCAGTGTTTTACTCTCGTCTTGCTCCATTGATTCCGATTTCTTCGCGAGAAGTTTTATCAAATTTTGGTGGTAAACTGTGGTAAGGTCACGAATCCTTGTCAAAACTTTAGATTGATCGTCCCAGCGTTCGTCTGCTAATTTCTCATCGTACTGTTCACGGCAATGTCGTATAATCTGTTTAAATCAAGAATAAAAATACTATAACCGTTGACAGGAGAAATAAATTTGACAAAGCTTACGAAGATGGAATCCTCCAGTACTTGAGTGTACTTCAACGCAACTTCTGGATCATTCGTAGGATTCCAAAACACTGTCAAATGTTGGTACGCATCATTAGCTTGTTCTAAGCTTGCGTGTCGCTCGATTCCGAGAATTCTGTACACGGGAGGCGGTTTTTGAAACAATAGCTGGCAATAATCAGCAGTCTCCTGAGCTTCAATGGTATGTTCTTGAAGGATCCATGCTACCAACACAAAAGTGATAAGCACGAAGTTAAAACTCGAGTGTTTCTTGGATCCCTTAGTAGAAATCGATATGGGCTTCATGTTCGTACTAATTCGACGAACAATTTTCTGAAACGGTGTAAACAGTAAACCACAACACGAACACGTACGAACAATCATGAAGAGAATAAATTTCAGCACAATCTCGTTGCCACTTACTTGCCACACCGAGCAAGGACGACAGAGTGGTGACTGAAATCAAAGCGCGATGACTATTTTCAACTAAACGCGGCTTTGCCAAGCAGTTGCACGTTGCACTGTGAGCGTTGACCGTTAGCCGTACGGAAACGTACAAGATGGCTGCATATCCATATACTTAATTCGACAGCACAGCACAACAGCCGGTTTGGCCGCAGTAGTATGAGGTACCTAGATATATTTCATTGGAATGCTTGTTTACTGGTCTGCGCCCAGTAAACTACTTAGTAGTAGGCGCGGACGACAACAAACTATCAAAACACCCTGGGTATGTATTTCTAATTCATATACGGTTTTTATTAATTAGGATGGACTTCGGTAGAAAAATCCTGAGAAGCCATGACGCTTGGCGCCAAGTTTTAAATAGTAAACGTGTAGCGCATAACTTGTGCTCTAGCTGGGATGTCGCTGTGAGCTGTACAGTTGTATAGCAGGAAGGATTAGCGATGTCATTGACCCCGACTGAGATGCTTAAATTTCAACCCTTTCGCTGCCAACAAAAGTATCTACCTACCTATTATCTCACGTTTTGCTCGTACCCTTGCCCTTCTTGCCGACGCCCATGCCAACGGAAAAGAAAGATATACAACACAACAGAAACAGGACTTGGTTTAACATTTAACCCAAGGTTTTTCGAATGAAAAAACATCATTTCCTGGTCGTCAAGGGACCTTGATTTAACCGCTGACAGAATTTGCTATCGATGGAAGATTTTATTTACCAAATTTAGAATTTAGAGAGGACAATACAATTCAAGTACAGTGTAGGTGTGGTGTAAGTAGGTAGATGGATGTTGACCCCGTCCGGTCAAACGAGCCTTGTTGGTCTGATTTTAGCTGGTGGCTCTTACTTGCTGCGGCGGGAACGACGACGGCGCTTTTGAGCGCTAGATGCGTCACGGCGGTCACGGCTGGTGGTCCCACCACTCTTCCGGCTTCGTCGAGAACGACGGCGGCGACGGTCCCGGGCGCTTGATGCGTCCCGGCGTTCCTGTCCATCTCGTTTGCGGCTTCGTCGGGAACGGCGACGGCGACGTTTTTGAGCGCTTGAAGCGTCACGGCGGTCACGGCTGCTGCTGCTGCTTCCAGCACTTCGGCGGGAACAACGACGCCGGCGGTCACGTGAGCTTGATGCACTCCGGCGTTCTTGACCACCTCAGTGGCGGGAACGACGACGACGGCGCTTTTGAGCGCTAGAGGCGTCGCGACGATCCTTCTTGATCTTGGTGGCTATGCAATGTTAAGTAATTCGTCTTATGAACTATGTCGGTGATAAAATTACTGTAGCTGGCGAAATAGTACTTGAAGGTCTAGGAATAAATGTATACATCAGGTCATTTTATTATGGATTTTCGGGCTGGTTAGCCGAAGACTTTTTGGTCTAAAATTTAGAATAAGTCAGGATACAGAGCATTGAATGTTTGGTATTCTATATCATAGAGGCAAGTGTCAAAAGTAATAAGATTACAAGCATTAGGCGACTTTGGTAATAAGCAGGGTCGGAGACTTGGAAATGCTTCGGTATTGACAGGAGTCCGGCTTCGCATCATATTCATGATCTATCGTCAGAAACCCTTCACTATAATTACTTGTGGACCATTTCACGCTGTAATTGTTATGGTTGATAGTATTCCGAATGTTCTCTGGATGCTTGTAAATGCAGCCGCTAATGAGATCTCCCCAAAGTTTGATATTTTCGAGCCTTTCCAGTGCAAGAGCTCCGCGGATGCATTCCAAGGCATGGTCTAAGAGCTGTCTGTAGGCCAGGAAGTCATTAGGAACGCAACCCTGGAGACTGTACCATTCCAATATCTCGACGTCCTTCAATTCAGGCAGATCCTGGAGATATTCTACGAAACTCATCTTGACTCAGCTTCACGTATTGAAGCTCCAGCTTCTTCAGGTTAGGGAATGTCAAGCAGAAGTTTTTTGTCTTGTTGGCTGAAATGTGAGCTCTGAACGGCATTCGGATACTGGAAGGAATTTAGTGGATTTTAGGATTATACGGATATTTAGGAAATTGGCGACGAGTGCATTTGTAATGCCTACATATGCGTATGTCGTTATTCGTAGAGTAATTACTTACGTTAGGGTCTCAAGGTTACAGTTGGCAGTGAAGAGCTGGGTCCAGTCAAACCAGTCAGCTTCCGGTAAGTCGATGGTTCTGATTTGCAAAAGCATTCATTACTGTTGATATGGACACTATTCCCGATCTCGGTACTGGTACAGGGTTGGGTGGAATAGTGACAGGCTGCTCCCAATTCCCAACATCAATGTCCAAACATTTCAGGCTATTGAAACATCTGTTGAGCACAGCTACGAAGTATTCCCAGTAGATTGACCCGATCCGAACTTTCAGGTGAGTCAGCTTCGTCTGAGCATCCATCAGAGACTTGAACAGAGAAACTTGGCTTCCGCTGTAGTTGAGTTGAGTACTTCGGATTTGCGGCATACAAATCGTCAGCATCTCCAGATCAGTTGGAAATACTTGCTGTGGATCTCTGGGATTGTTTACAGGCATTCCAAGGTAGAAAGGCTTGAGCAAGGCATTCTCGAGTTGTTTTGTTGGGGACGAACTAAGACAGTTCCAGCTGTGGACAAAGTCAAACTTCATGCTGATTTCAAGACGTTTCAAAGGCTTGGGCTGAAGCAGACGAAGAGCATCCTTGAGAAACCTTGCAGTTGTTGTGTTGTACTCGTGTACAGCGGCCCAGTTTGACTGACACCATGATGTACTCTCAATTTCAAAGTGTGTGTATTTTGTCGGCAGACGCGGGGAGATACGGAAGTCGCTCAAACCAGTGCATTGATTAAGGATTTGGAGAGCCTTGGTTCCATCGCCGTCTTCTTCGTCCAAGCAAATCGATAATGTCTTAAGAGCCGCTGGGTTTTTCAAAATCGGCTGATGGTTCAACAGTGGAATTTTGTGCAAACCATCAATGTCCAATTTTTGCACGATGACGTTTTCCAACCGCTGGACATTAGCTGGCGTTTGATGATTCTGAAAACACGATGGAATTTTATTTAATTATCTTAGATAATGCATCAAATCGTTGCTTAAATCTCACCATGACCGGATAAATACTTGATCCGTGCGTTCAGGTAGTAACCAAACGAAACATCCGCTGCATGAAGTCTGATGCCAATACCGACGTCATTTTCCAGGTCGTTATTCACGAGTTTACAAACGAGGCGTAATTTTGAGTGTTCATTGACTGGAATTTTCCGCCAAATGATACCTCGAATCTGAACGTGATATCATTGAGGTTAAGCCTAATAATCATGAATCATGAACAATTAATGTTTTCGTATGCTTCAGTTCATACCTGTGGTGTCAGATTTACCAATGGGCTGTCTTGTTCGATTGGGAACTCGGGCTGCCCGTGTATCGCTCCAGTCAACCAACGTAGAGGATTCCAATTCGAGGAGGCTTCTTGGACCTCAACCACGGGGTTTTGCGGCGGGGCCACAGCTTCAACCAGAGGTTCCTGCACCGGGGCCATGGCTTCTGGGTCATCGTCTTGTTGCAGTTTCATGGATCTCCCGCATGGATTCCACCTGGACCACATTTTCCTGGACCCCGTCAACAGCTTCAAGGACCTCAGGCACGACTTCTTGAACCTGATTCTCTTGTTCCTCTTCCACATCTTGTTGGTCCTCGTCCATGACTTCCTCAACCTCTGCCATTTTAGACCAGAAGGTCTACTGGGATGGTCTTGTCCGTCTGTCCGTCTGTCCGTCTGTCCG
>VNWX01002180.1:0-12763 GCA_009869905.1 Ceratophysella communis | reverse complement strand
GAAGATGAGCGCTCGACTTACCTCCAAGTCAGGAACGGCGTTCATGTAAAAGTTAAGCTCTCGTCGTCCAAAGTTGTCTTCCGTACCTTCAACTTCGTCCGCTTCGTCATCCAGTAATTTCACGATAAGAAAGTCAGTTGAATTTGCAGAATCCAACTGTAAATGTACCAAAAATTGATTAAATTCAAGTATTCAGCTCTACTTGTTGCATTTTTGTTCCAGCTATGGTCCTGATCCTAATGCTTTACCTGATATTTAACACGAATTTTCATGATCGGGATTTGGCGAGGATAAGGACGCTGATGATTCTCTTGCAAAACCTCAGTTTGGAACTCGGTGACCGTGACCTTGTAAGATTCTTCCGAATTTTGATTCTCCTCTGTGACAGGTTTCACAGGCAAGCCAGGATATCTTGGTTTACCGTTTCTTCTCAGGTTTGCTTCTAAAACCTCTTCTAACCACTGTTTGGTGTGTTGTTGAAACAGATCGGATTCTGATGGGGTCATTGTGGACGTTTTTAACGTTTGTGACGCCATCATTGACGATCTCAGAAGAAGGTTATTTTCCTGAAGACAAGCTCAAATCAAAAATTTAAGTTAGGGACACCAAAAAACGCCTTAGAAGCCCGATACCGACCGGGCAATATTGGTCCAATGTCCAATCACCAATTAAATCGTGAATAACAAAGTCCAAAGTCTATTGATCCAACATAACAGCCTAAGTGGAGTTTTCGCTGCCGTGCAGTTGCCAAGGGAACGAAAAATGACTTATGGAGAGGGAGAAGCATAAAAGAAGAGCTGTCGCTGGATACAGTACCGTTTGATATCATAACAGGCTCGCCCTAAGACACTGACTTACTTACATCATCTAACATTTGAGGTCATTGCCTCTTTGAACTTCGGTTAACGTTATTTGAAATTACGCGCTTTTAGGACATCTAAATCAAAACCGGCCTAAATCTAAATCTCAATTAGAACCTAAGAAATGAACTTATCGACTAATTATATAAACCGACTATAATTAGCAGTATGTAGCGAAGTCGATCAAGTATATTTTATGAAGAACACAAGGCATAAATTTTATTCCAATGTTACATTATTGTTCGTTTGGTAATTAATTATGTTGAAGCATTAGAGAGAAATAGGAAGAACTCAAGCAGGCGAAGACTTGTCAAAGATTCTGGCGAACGTAAAGAAGAGTCTCTTGTACTTGGGTTTCCGCAACTGGTCAATTCGCCCAACAGTCATTTCCAATTTACTCGTGAAAACGGGTTTACTTGAGTCCTTGCCTTTCCGCTTCAAGCTCAAGCTATCTAGTGCTTTGTTCCGGGCAACCACTTCAGCCAGGTCATAGTTGAAGTGGGCTACCAGTCCATCATGGTCATTTGAAACTTCTCGCAAGGTTTTCTTGATGTCCAAATTCCAGGGGTAAACCTTGCTGACACACACTCGCTTGACAAACACCTCACTTTTTGCATCCACCGGGTTCTGTACAGAGTAAATACAGCCAGTTATTAGTCTACAAACTACAATTAGATCCAGCTGCAAAGCTGAAAATTGGCATTTTTTCATTTAAGTTTGCTCAGCTGGAATACTTACAGCAAAGTTGGCTGTAATGCAGAACTTCGCTTCGTAACGTTCAGCTTCTTTCTGATTTCCTTCAAAGACAACAAACCAGTGGTATCGAGCAGAACCGGTCTTGATTTGATACAGAAGAAATTTGCCAACACTGCTGATGCGGAATTGTTTAACGTCCATTTTGATTTTATTCGGGCGCTTAGTATAATGGTTTGGGTGAGGCTCCAACAGTATCAAAGCTCCTAATAAACCAAAAATCATTACAGGAGCAGGACACACCCGATGCGATGATAATGACAAAGTTATTGCGCTTAAAAAACGACTGGGACGTTAAAGACTATGCATGAACATACCAGGAAACGGAGCATCTAATTCCAACTTCCAGCAACCCATTGTTCCAGAAGCATTATGAAATGAGTCTTCACGCCTTATTTCATGGCTGCACAGATGACGGATCATCTCAGTAAGCGGGATCGTCTCAGGACAGTACAAACACCTCCAGACTCTTAAAAAATAATTTATCAATTTGGGATGTAAACCGGATTCAAAAATTGATAATATGCAGTTAATTCGAATTAACTTATACTGCTCCACTTACTTTGGACAAACTTTGATGTGGTTTAAGTGTTTGCGAAGCAGACTGACCTCGTCGCATCCATGCTTGACAAAATCACACTTAAACTCCAGCTCGTCCAAGAATTTCGTCCAATCCGGAATTCTCTGTCCTCCAATAACTGCATGCTCAGGAAGAAGTGGCGGACACAACGGGCAATAGAAGTCAATGTGTCGACCTTTCACTTCATGAGGAATTTCCATTAAGCATTCATAACAAATCAAATGGCCGGTAAATGAGCAAGCATAACAGTTGGCCAAGTTGTAAACATGGCAAAGTTCGCATTTTAACGACTCAATAACTTTCATCTGCTGTTCAACGGCAGGTCGAAGGACTCCGTCTGGCATGACCTTGTCCGGTTTTGCAATAGACCAACCCGGATACGACTCTAACAAAAAAAGACATTATCTAGTAAAAATGCTAAACATTACAATAAAACGAAGAAATGAAACTGAAATTCGACTTAATTACTTTCAACACGAGCCATAAAACGTCCGAGTGTAAAATGAGAGTAAAGGTCTTTGAAAGTCTCCGTTGGACGAGCCTGTTTCTTTAGAATCATGGCTTTTCTCCGGCTAACTTCCGAAACCGCTGGAGTGCCTCCAGTTCTACCTAAACTGAGTTGACCCGGCGAGACTACGGTCCTAGTCTGTCTGCGCCCACGTTCGGTTTCAGCTTCTACTCTTTGAACCGCTTGATCTCCAGATCCAGCAGCAGGGCCCGTCTGTGCACGTCGAATCGCGTGGGCTTCTACCACAAGCCGGGGACCCACCTGCCCACGTTGAACCATCTGCGCTTGGGCGTCCGACCTGGATTGCCAAGAGCGCTGGACACCTCCTACTTCAGGCACCATGCCAGCCCCGGCCTGGAAACGTAGCAATGCTTGAGGTCTATCGCCAGCTTGGTCGTCCATCCGTGCTTGGAGCACTGGCGATGGATACAGAGCAGGAACAACAGGTACAGCCGGCAACGGAACAGCAATTGCAGTCATGCGATACTGAGGTATTCCCTCTGTGATGGGTAGCTGATCAGGTGTAATAGACGCCAATAACTCCAAGTCTGCCCCGCCAGTAGTGCGAGACGGAGGCCCAGGGCTCGCTCTTCGTCGTGTCCTACCTGTAACATTAGATTTAAATAATTTGTGTTTTTTCGTCTCTTATATCGAATCAGGTCTCTAAACATTTAAGAAACTGGAATTGGAAGCTTTCACAATCTCGTAACTGATGATCAGGTTATGAATGAGTAATAATTATCGCATAGCATAATATGATGATGATTCCTTATCTCTGGGAATTCCTATTTACTTAGCATTCCTCATTCATTCCTCAGATTACAAGTACCTTCCATTTCCTATGCCGATCAGATACAGGTATTAGGTATTAGGCATGTATGTCTTTTAGATCAAGAATCAAGATTTTGATTAGGACTTGACTGTATCGTATCGTAACGCGGAATGTGCAAGTTGCATCACTCTTCCACTAAGAACTAAAGATAAGCTTCAGAAACGTCAAACTTACGTCCAGTTCGATTATCAATCGGATTCAACCGAGCTTGGAGCATGTAGTAATCTTCTTCGCCATTTAGGTCTAGTTCAGGTGGGGCGGGTTGATTCTGTGCGCTGTGGATCGGTGCCTGGGCAAATAAACATACATGAATACCAATTAGGTACAATTATAATTATAAACAATTAAGAATTAGGTACAAAAATACTTTTTCATTTTTCCGACACTCACCCCAGCCATCTTCCAAACCGGCGGCGGGTACTTACGACCAGCTGCTCAAAAAGGCACGTCTCTACGGCCTCTAATCAACTGAAGTGAAGAATTAACAGGTCACCGGTATCAGGGTAGGGTCACGATTCCCAGTCTTGCAACCTCCCTCCTCACCGACGACGGACAACACAGCACTACTAAACTACTAACGACGACGATGACGCGACGCCGAATCGGGAGTTCAACATTCAACAGCGGCGGAGGAGGTGTGGCCAACGCTGCCTCGTTTACAACTGCCCTACTAGATGACGCTCTACCGCTTAGCAAAATTTGGAAACGACGCCGCGATTTCATAATTGAAAGACCACTTTTTAATTACACATAATTTCGGTGTTTTGGAATACAATACAACAAGACTATTTAAATACACTTATTAGCAAGTATAGTCTCTGCGTTAATAGATAAATTTACTAAATTTTTTCGATAATTGAGATTGTTCAAATGAGGTTTTCGTTCAGGAGCTCATACAAAGTGACAATCAATCGATGGCGAGTAACGGCTTCAGGAAGAACCAACTCGATAGATCCAATTGCGAAAAGAACAGCAAGAACTTTGCTAGCTTGATACTCCTGAATAATACAATTTAGATCGAAAGGAAGTTCGAGACCGAAGAGTCCTGCCGTTTCCTGAATTAAGTTAAATGTCAATAATTAAATTGAGAAGTTTTGTGGATGGAAATGGGATGAATGTAGTAATGCTATGTACCTTGAATGTTTGATAGTAGTAGCTCAAGAGCACAGTAGTGTAACTGTCTCGATCTTCTGGAGTCAAGGAAGTGATAAGGAGCAGGGCCAAATCATGGGTTGGGCGACCGACTGCCATCATTTGCCAATCCACAATCTGGCATTCCAATGAAGATTCTTCGATTCGACGTTTATTCTTGGTTTTAATAGTAGCTTCAGCTGGTCTTCCAGAAGTGTCGTTGTCTCGGACACGGAAGAGGAGATTATCAGCCCAGAAATCCATGTGCGTCAGACATGTTGGCGCAGGCGGTGGGGACGGTTCGAAGAGATCAATCAGAATTCCGCGCAATTTGGTCTCAAGCTGGGTCAAGTGCTGGTAAAGATGAACCGAGTTGTCCGCATCTTCCGTGGCCAAATACTCTTGGAATGTACTGAATCCATCTTGAAGGAGAACCTGTGGCAGAAATGCACAGCAATAAGAGTATTGTCCCAAGTTACAGGAATCGCTAATAATATATTTCCTTCCGTACATCATAAAGCACTGCAGCTTCCATTGGTTTGTGAGATCCCTTGAAACACTCATTCAGGTCAATATTAGATTTTTGTTGCATAGACCAAGTGATGGCATGGATTCTGCCCAACTCGAAGATGGCCGCCTTGGCTTCTTCCAGTGACAGTCCTTCTACGTAGTGCCGCTTTCCGAAGCCAAGTGGTCGCAAGTCCTCCAAAACAATAATCGACTCTGCATTGAAGAAATTGTGGGTGATGTCATGAATGGGTTTCTTGAGCAATGGTCGATTAATTTGAGCCAGGTGGCACCATGGCACTGCGATGGACAAGTTCACGTCTTGGGATTGAAGCCATTGCTGAGCATTGAAAATTCATCATGTCAAACCAGTTCAAATTTTGATGTCATATAGTTGCACACCTCAGTTAATTACCTGAATATTTGGCAAAGCTTCAGTGTAGAAAAGAAGCTCACGCTTGACCACATTCGCAAGCGTGGACAAGGTTCGTGTTTCGTCGTGTTCCGGTGGTGTTTTAATGATGAAGAACTCGACGTGCTCCAATTCTTCGCTTTCTCCCTCAATCTGAAATAACAAGTTTCCTTCAAGTGCTGATTTGAATCAAACATTAGGTCTCTGATAATCAGCTAATGAGCTTACCAGGTATCTGACTTTCATGGAAAGCATTGTGCTCAGAGCTGCGGCCCGAGCTTCGGCAGTTTGGCTCAAACGGGCAACTTCATAATCCAGTGGAACAATGTCCGTGGGGTTAACCGGCTCAGAGTCAGAGTTGCTTCCACCTGCGAAGCCATGCTTGAAGTTTGTGCGTAGAAAGTTCTTGACCCATTCATCAGCTTCGATCTTCTTGGGATGCTCCGGAACGGTGCGTTCAACTTGAGTTCTTAAATTCTGCTCTACTTGAGGTTCCTCAGCCTCAGAACTCGGAGTGTTGTACCCGGACTCGTCCTCAGGTTCCGAAAGTGTCGCGGACTTTTGTCTTGACACTGGCTTCGGATTGATGATCGAAGAGATGACGGTCTCTGAGTCGGATTCCGTAGCCGACACGCCTGGATCGGTTGTGTCAGACATTTCCGTAAAGTAGTAGAAGATAGGATATCAAATTTTAAATGCTACACGTAAAACAAACTAAAATCACTGAAAAATGATTGCTCAAATGTAAATCTTCATAAAATTCGGAATGTTAAATGGAAGAGTGCTTAGTAATTATTTGTTTTTCTTTGCGAGCAATCAAGTATTCGGAAATGGCGAGTTGCTCAAGAGACGACGTAGTTTTACCTTCGCGGACGGTACTGACCAGTACGTAACCACGGACAACAACGTTGGTTGTGATTACGTACGATTTTCAGTATACAGCCGTATTCTGAAAAAGGCAGGATACCTTGACGATGGCGGCTGTTTGGTTAATTGGTGCCGCCGTGCGTAGTATTAATTTGCCTGTTCCCGAAATAGCAAATGGCAATTATAAAATCGAAAATATCAAGTCTTAGCATAGTATGTGTTTCGAATTAAGACGCACAAATTGGTTGGCCCGTAGTCGGATTTAAACTTTTAATTTCTATACTGAAAATACAAACTTGTTTTTTACTTTTGAGGGCGCATTGAGCGAAGGTTCATTCCGTGTCTTTTTCAGACACTTCTTTTATGAAATTGGGCGATAGATTCGGCCCATTCGTTAGCTGATTATCTCAACACAGTACATTCTGTTTGGCATGAGCACCAGCCATGTTTTATTTCTAGGACAGGTTTCAAATCCACCTAATCAGCCTATCGAGACTTCTGTACTACAGGAGTTTAACTTCGAAGAATAAGAATACAATTTTTGTAGTTAATCGAACTTTCTATTCAGCTTTGAATATAGGTACACATACTTGTAACATCAAATAACCAGGCAAAGACCAATTACCATTACTTTAAGATACGTATACCGAGCGGAAGCGAGGTATAAGTTTGGATACTCTAAGACAGTAATTATTTTTAGTTAATAAGTACTAACACGATACCAAAAACTGATACCCAATATATACAATCGGTACAGCCGAATAGACTCAATTCTCCAAATCTAAGTTGGAAAAGTATTAATACCGAATTGGCAAGCCTAGCAAATATTTATCAGTACCACGAATTCAAGTTTACGGCAACTATACAAGCCAACCTCAACACATATAGTGGTTACTGGGAATTATTTGGAAAGTGCCAATCAGAGATTTGTAATCTGTGATTAATTTTTAGACTTAGGCCTGTACTTCAACTGTGATCAATGAGCGATCTAAAGCCGGTACCTCGTGTTTCGTGCGTAATGTCATTATTTCCTTAGTACCAGTATGAATTCATTACTAAAGAACTACAGCTTGTTTCCCCAGAATTAGACGTTATTAAATGAGTCCGTCTTTCGCTATGTCCCGCAAAGCATGCATTAGTCGATCTTCGNTTCATTACTAAAGAACTACAGCTTGTTTCCCCAGAATTAGACGTTATTAAATGAGTCCGTCTTTCGCTATGTCCCGCAAAGCATGCATTAGTCGATCTTCGGTTGAATCAACGTCTAAGGCCAGGTCAATGGAGCCAATAACCAGAAGTAGAGCTAGAACTTTGCTCTTGTTGAATTCGTTTTCGAGGCAAGAATAGTCGAATGGAAGTTCCACCTTCAAGGTTCTGGCTGTTGCCTGTAAAATCCAAATGAGTCAGAATGAATAAAAAAATAAGCATTATGGCAATTGCTTTCGGTAAAGCTTGTATTTACCTGAAACACGCTCCAATAATATCGGAGCAGCAACTCAGTATTTTCCTGGCGGCTGGTAGGGGTGAGAGATGTGAATAAAAGCAACGCCACGTCATGCGTTGGTCTTCCAACGGACATCATCTGCCAGTCAATAATTTGACAGTCCATGTTATCGGCATCTACGCCATTCGCATTTCCACCCGATTGAGATTCTCCATTGCAGGTGACCACATCGGGCGAGGTGCGTGTTCGAAAGAGCAAGTTGTTGCACCAGAAGTCCATATGGGTCAAACAGGAAGGGGCTGGTGCTGGAGGTGGTTCCAGGAGTTCGCAAAGTAGATCTGCAGCTTTTGGATGAAGGGCTTTCAATTTGGAAAGTAACTCCGCACCATCCGGTTCTTGTTTTTCCAAAAACCCGGCTAGTGTTGGGAATCCTTGTTCGATCATCATCTGAAATGTTTCGAAGTTTAGGATCCTTAGCAATTGAGCCCTTTGAAATAGGTATAGCTCTGATCCCGAACCTTGTATGCTGACGCAGCTTTTCGAGGCCGATAAGCGAATTCCCATTTGTGCTGCAGAGCTTCACCCAGGCTCTCCTGCATAGCCCAGGATACGGAATGGATAATTGCAATTTCTCGAAGAGCCGCCTTGGTTTCCGGTATCGTGAGACCAGTGCTGAACTCCCGCATGCTGTAACCCAAAGGACGAATGTCTTCCAGAACAAGAACCGACTCTGCTTCCCCAAATCCATGCCAATTCACCGTTGCTTTCGTCTTGTGCTTGGGTTGGAGGTTGCGTGTGGTACTTGGCGAAGTAGCAACGTGGAACGTTCAGATGAAGCTTCACGCCGCGTTCATCTATCCAGTCCTGGGTAAGTAGACGTTAGGAAATGCGATCATTAAACGATGTACCAAAAATTGTGTACTATTCTATCCAACTCGATAAGTGCTTACTTGCATCTGGACCAATGCTTCGGTGTAGAAATGAATTTCTCGTTTGTCCACTTGAGCCAAATGAGCCATTTCACGGTCAGCCAAATCATTCGGTGGAATTTTCACAATCAAGTGCTCAGTCTTTTCTTCCAGATTTTGATCAATCTAAACAGGAATCGAATTTAAGAATCACTATACTTATAAATTTTAGGTTCTGCCACTGGCTTAGTTCTCACCTTATACCAAACTTTCAATGAGAGCAGGTCACTCAGCGTTGAGAGGTTTCCTTGACCTGCAAAGCCAGGCCCGATATCGAAGTCACCCACAGTAACTGTGACATGCGGTGGGTCACTTCCAGGATCCTTGCTCTCCTTCCGCTTCAAATAGCTATAATAAATCTGCAGGATTCCTTCCAGCCATTGTGTAGTCTTCTCCCGAGAAGAAATTTCGTTGGACTCGTCATCCTGATAGTAACTCATCTTGATTTGAATACGATCTATCAAACACAAAATATGGATTTGCAATTAGTTTATTGTTCCAAAAAGTTTAGCGACGCATAAGAGTAAACGAACGCCAATACTAAAATGAAATCACCGAAAGGACCCTTTGCAAAACTGAAGACCGAAAAGCTTTTGCGTCAGTAATTTTCAATTTAACGCATTCACTCGGCTAAATTCTCTGTATTCTACATCATTATTTGTGAACTGAAGCTGAGTGAATAGCACGTCATTTTGCAAGGCGTCTGCTGTGATGTTCGTGAAGCAGATGTAATTTTGCAAAGATAATCACATCGTGAAACAGTATATCATAACATAGGTATGCCATTCGTAGGCTCTGGTAGTTGCTTCGCTTATATTTCGGGTAAAATTTAATTGACGCCGATGACGGAAACACTGGCCATCTATTTTTGTAAGTGACTCACCGACCGTGGCATGAAACATGAAGTGAAATCACCCAAGTATGACCAATTTCCTTTTCCTCGCTACGTTTGATGTTTTGAATTTAAAGATGCGTCTATCTGTATCTGGTTTGCCCTATCTACTTAGGTACACGACAATAAAAAGGTGTTCCGTCTTTTTTGCAGAGTTGAGTTGAAACCCTCTGTGCAAAAAGCATCCGGGAAAACTGAAAAAATTAAAACCCTATCAAAGAATTTAAAATCGTAGGTTTTAAACGAACCGGAATTCATCATTAAAACAATAGCTATTTATATGGACGCTCCGCTAACTGTCGTCATTTTTTTTCGTAAAGGAAGTCTTTTATGTTGCTGAAAAGAACTGAAGTTTGCGGATACATATTGACCGTTATTGTACAAACAATTATGGATTGTCTCATTTTAAGTTTGAATATTATGTAATCAAAATTTCTTAATCTGATAATTTGTTAATTAATAATGGGATTTCCATTATTTCCATTAAATAGGAAACTATTGTGTATACATTTACAATTAAATACTGGAATTTCAAGAACATTTTTGGAAAGCCAAAAAAGATGCGAAGCGTTGAGCGCGAGCGACAGCTACTGAGGCCAATACCAGAGAGAAATTCTAAGGCGGGGATCTCACAGTACCAGTCAACTCAAATCCTGGACACAAGAAATTCGGTTTCCGCTCCTGCTGCTAGTGACGCTGTGCTATTTACTTCTACTTTAATTTTGTAATAAACATTTAACATAGGTATAAACTTTTAACTGGATTTAGCCCATATGGAAGAACAGAATGAAGAGTACGAGGTGCTGGACTCCATTTACGGCTCAGGGGACGAGTCTTTCAAGGCCCTTAGCCCTACTCACTTTCAGTACAAGGTAATTAATTATTGTTGTAGCTTGTAGCCAATATTTTCTACATGAGTATGTTGATGTTACATTCAAGTTTCGTCAAAGGTAATGTCAATTTTAATCTAAAGTGAAATAACCTATTGACCCTTGACCCTTCACTTTTCACAGTTTGGCACGGAAGGAGACAAAACATCATTTCTACTAGAAGTTAAATGGCCGGAAGAATATCCACAAGTTCTACCAGAGTTTAGCTTAGATGCATTCTATAATCAGCACTTGTAAGCATTCAAGCAATAAGCTACAATTACAAATAAAAGAAATAATTACTTTAAACTGATAAGTAAATTTATATTTGAATCCCAATCCAGATCTGCGACTCAGAAAGCTTCAATCCTCTCACTAATCAATGAAGAATCAGGAAAGAATATAGGAGAAGTTCAAACTTACACAATGATTGAATGGGTACGGGATAATATGGAAACACTAATAGAAGAAATGTCGAAAGTGTCCGCTCCGGCAGCCGTGGTGCTGGATGACGAACGAGAAAAGGTATTTCACGAGTCTCTGCAGAACATAAAACACGTCTAAGAGCTATATTTCATGCTCTCCTGGGGCGGGTCTAAACTTATTAAACGAATTTAATGGCCCTATAAACAGGACTACTCAGCCGACGCCACTTACACCACTGCAGCACCTAAAATTCGAAAAGAGCATCTAACCAAGAACCAGAAGAAGAAGAACTGGGATCGAGTGGATGCCTCTGGGGAAAAACCTCGAGGACATGACTGGGTCTGTGTCATGAGGCACCTCGCACAAACTGGACACGGTTCAGCGGAGTAACAGCAAGTAAAAAGTATTCATCCATGCAGTACCGACTAGTCTCTTCCAATTCGTCACGAGTCACTGTGATTTCGGTTGAATCTTAGGCAAAAAAACTGTGGCTAACATCGACGATGCATTAAGCAAGTGTGAAAAGGCGAATTTTATCTCAAGGCTAATATCAATATGAAATTCCACGCAGAAATTATTATTTTGAAATATTTATTAAATAAATCGAGTGTTAAGAGCTTGAAATTTGATGAGTATGCAGCGGTAGTTTGAAATTTACAAAGGTTATGGACATGCTTGCCAGTTTCACGCTAATGGATTGAGATTGAGAGTGCAATAATTCGAATAAGGTACACGTGAATCGAACCGGCAGAGCGAACAGCGAACCTAATCTGTCGATCAGAATACCCTGAACGCAACTGAAATTAGGTTCACGATGATTTTTCGGTTAATATAATAAAGGCGAAACGTCTGAAAATCGGGCAAAACCATGAAGTGGCCTGTGAATAGCAAGGTTTTGGTCTGGTTTAGACATTAGACTCTGTCATTTCAAGTTTCAAGTAGGTATCAATAAGTAGAGCTCCTAAGTATGCGGTGTGGATTGCGGATATAGGAGGCATAAACCGCAGTACTTCCTGCTAAAAAGCTGTAGTCATTAACGCCATTCCATAGCCTCAAAATAGATCCCTTGAGCTCAGATGCGTGCGTAGTACCCCTGAACCCTGGTTCTCGTTCCGACTCAACAACTTTCAATTATTCTTCTCTCTCTCGAGACTCAATTTGTAGGTTCCAATCGAAACGCTGGAAAATCCATTAGCCTTTGGGCAATGGAAATGGATATTGACGTTGGAAATGACCTTTCTTCATTCAAATGTCAACTGCGATATAATGTGTTAGCGTAAAAGCTTGGTTAACATAGAGGCTTATGCATTCGTACGCAAAACGCCTTTACATTTTTTGGATTAAAAAAAATAGGATTGTGCGAAACCGCAAGACATATCTTTTGAAAATATTAAGAACTTACGACGATTGTGCTTCTTTTGCTGCTAATTCAATCTCAATCTCAACCAATTTGCTCTTGTGTCGTCAAGCAGCGTGTAAAACTCATGAATAGGGACGATGCTCGTACTTGACTTGAAGTTCGTGATTTGCGCTTCACCAGAGAGACACATACAAGCTTCCTCTCTCCTGCTCCGATTTGAAGTGTCTCTTGGAATTAATTACTTCACTGCTTCCACAGAAATCTCGTCGCAAACAAAAGATGTCTTTGAGCCCACTTAATATTCAGATATTCAAGCAAGAACGCCAGCCGAAATAACTTGTTGAGGTTTGTTCA
>VNWX01002179.1:0-12770 GCA_009869905.1 Ceratophysella communis | reverse complement strand
AGAATGAATAGTCAAAGCGAAATGAGTGGAATTATACCATTTTATGCAAACCAGAATTTAATTTCTTGGAAATATGCCACTTGATTCTTGATATACTACGACTGGGATGTCTACCAGTTGGCGTTGCTTGATCCTACGCTAAGGTCGCCTTTACTTTACAGTTCCGGTTTTGTTTATTTATCAACCTCTGTACTACTGCTGCTGTAAGTAAGACTCGAATAGATTTTCGGAAATCTTTAGTTTTCAAGCATCGCGTCAATCAACGTTTCTTAAAATTAAATCGCGGTAAATCACATTTCTCTAATTTAAAAAAAGAAAGATTGCTCAAATATACTGAAGAGAAGCTAGATCTAAATTACAAATCAATTTTCAATATATTTTAAAAAAAAATTAAAATGTATTTTTAAATGAAAAGGTACTTGAAAGAATTTACCGCAATACCACCTTCGTATGCATAAATCTTAGTCGCGTTGCATGTAATTTTGCATTCGCAACGACCAAACTGATAATCAATTTGAATTATGGCTATTTCCGTTTTTTCTGGTCGAAGATTAGCAGGTCCATACCAACTGCAATTTCCGGATATTATGGCTACGGTATACAAAGAAGCATCCTACCGGTACAGTGAAGCAGAGATATCGGTTATCTGTGAACAAATGCGGTCTTTACCGAGCTATCAGCCCGAAAATGGTGGATCAGTGAGTACTTCTGACTTGCCGGCAATACTAAAGTTGATGCAACAAGAAGAAAGGCCAGGGATGTTGAAGTCCTACGAGTCTTTTTGGAATAATTTCTTTGGTGGCCGGATGCCAATAGACGAAATCGCTAAGCTCCTGCGGGTATTGCACGACAAATCAGCACTTATACCAATGATGGTTCAAAGTGCTGACAAGGATGGAAATGGTTTCATTTCTGAAGATGAATTTGCTGGAATTTTAGAAGCCGTGACATTTCAAGATCCTAGCATGATTAATTTGAATGTCAAGTTTGAGGCTTTTGTAGTTGAAGCCGATTCAAATAGAGATGGTAAAGTTAGTCTGGAAGAATGCAAGGTTTGGATTGAAAATAAATTGAAGTCAAAAATATGAATTTTAAAGATATGAAAATGTATTGTAAATGAATAATGAATTAACTCTGCAAGATCGACATATTTATTAAAGATACACAAACTATACAATAATAGGTATTTTAAATAGGAAATTTTCATGTATTTATTCGAAGGGCTAAAATGGCTATGTGGAGGCCCATTCAATATAATTTCAGGTCAACCTTTTAGAGCGCTAGAGCGACCCAGAAGCGGTCATGCTATTTTAAGGCTATCCAGCAGTAACGAAACACAGAATTTATAGTGCTAGGAAAAATTTGAGTTCATGATGACATCTTCACGCACCAACTGACTTTTGAGTATTAGTAAAAGTACTTTACAAGTACTTTACTTTACTTTACCCAGCCTATAATTCCTAGTGATGGGACAATTACCTGCACGGGGGGTAATAAATCGAATTACTACAGTATCGATCTTATCTTTAACTTCCGTTCACTTCCCTAGAAAAACAAGCTCTAGGCTCCACTTAATCTTGATTGATATTCAGTTTTATTATACCAATAAAAACAGACAAAGCAAATCATATTGCGGTTAAACTAATTTAATAAATTAAGAAGATAATCATTTAGTTAATCTATTATTGCAGTACTAAAGCGAGAATAGGCTGATCGTAAATTGAATCAATTGAACAAGAATATATTCCCAGCTGGAGCTTTGTTTTTACGCCTATTTAATGCGTGCTTAAAGTTCAATTCAAGTTCAGTATTATTCAAGCTTTTCCCTGGATTGTTGTACCCGAGATCTCTTCATTTCCTAAAAACAAGTTTCAATTTACAAACTGTTAGAAAGAAAATCGAAATACGAGGTTAGTCAACAATATTCTTAATTTCGGGCAAGTAAATAAGCATATTTTTAAAGCAGTATTTTCTAGGCTCGAGCTTTCTTTTTTAAGAAAGACATCTAATAGAGTTTAGATACCTGTGTCTTAAACATCTGCTGCCTTGAAAATATGTGTAAAATCTATTGTACTTATTCATAATCATATAAGACGTCGGATTTAATTTTTTTGTCTACAGCAAAACAAAGTCGGAAGCGCTAGATCGAAACCAAAATGACGACCGTCAACCGAGATGCACATTACAAGTACAGTCAAGCAGACTTAAATGTAGTCGCTGAGGGCATGCGTAAGATGAGCACGTATATTCCGGACAAAACTGGTGGCTCTGTGTCTTCTAGTGAAGTTCCAAAAGTGCTGGAGTTAATGCAGAAGGAGCGGGGACCAGTGCAAGTAAAACTGTACACGGAGTTTTGGGACAAGAACTACAACGGGCGCATGCCTTTGAAGGAAGTCATCGAGATGGTTAGCGGATTGGATAAGACGGAGAGTTATGCGGAATGCCTGATCTCGGGTTGCGACAGGAATAAAAATGGCTTCATTGAGCGTGACGAATTCAAGTTCGTTCTGGAAGTCATGGTTGCTCATGATGCCAGTATGGCTGGATTCGAGAAAACATATGACGATTTTCTTGTTGAGGCTGATGTCAACAAGGATGGGAAAGTCAGCGTCGCCGAGTGCGCTGCCTGGGTTGAAAATAAGCTTAAAACTTGGAATAAGTAAATTTGAACTATTGCAAATTGCAAATTGCAACTACTCAATAACAGCCTGTTAGTTCAATAGTTGTTGAACTAGGAAAACAAGTGTTCTTAATGATAATTAGTCTGCTTTACGATCCTGTGGCTTAAAATGTATTTTTTGGCGTTTTACTATAATTTGTTTATGTAAAGAAGAATTAAGCCTATTAGAATCAAAATAAATATTAATGTGCATTAAAAAAGAAAACTTCTTTGACATTACCTGAACTGATTTAGGACGCGAACTTTACATTTCTCAAGTTAGATTAAGACATTATCATAGCCGAAAAATATACAGTTGATATATGCGGAAGCGCTAGTAATAGCGTTATGGTGTTCTTAAAGCAGATGGCATTTCATGATTCCCGTTCCCATTCCCATCTCCCCAAAATAAATAGAGAGAATTGAGAGGCTAATTAAAGTTGAAAATGTACAAACTACGTCAAATAAAGCTCGAAGTAAGTTCTGACTTCTGACGCACGAAACAGCAAATATTAGCAGGGTTGGCCCTTCGTCTTAATATTAGTTAATTACTTAAACTCGAAAATATGATGTTCCCATCCACCTACATCCACATACATAAGTTTCAGGAATTTTTAATTTAGGTCGAAGTTATGCTATTTAACCTAACCTGCTTTTAATTATGAGTATCTAACAGAAATAATAACACCAAAGCCGAAAATTAATAACCAATTGCCAAACTGGCCTCAACCGAAAACCGGTAGTTACAAAAGGCTTACTTCATATCACACGGAAATGCATTTAACATTTCGTCTGGATCGAAACTCCTCAAATACTACGCAATTAATTCAGAATAAAACCAGAAAATATTAAACATATGACGTTTAAAGTAATTAATTGAAAATTTAGTAATTTTTACAAATTATCTCCTTAATTTATTAAATTAAAAAGATGATAATTTACTATTGCTGCTTTTTCTGTAGAAAAGCGAATGGACTGATTGTAAATGAAACCAACTGAAACTGAACAAGAATTTATTCCCAGCTGGAGCTTTGTTTTTACGCGCATTTAACGCGTGCTCGAAGCCTAATTCAAGTTCAGTATTAATTCAAGCTTGTTCATGGGTCGTTGTTATCCAGAACTCCTCATTTTTTAGACGCCGAAGAAGAAGCTCATTAGCGGCACATACGCAGAAACCATCTCTGATTTTAAGGTAAGAAGCAAAATTCAGGCTAGATACCTGATACTATACTAAATATTTACTGCCTTAATAAAATGTAAAATCTTCGAAATCGCAATAATTAAATACTGTCGATTTAATTATTTACCTACAGTAAAACGGATAATCTGACTTGCAAAATCAAAATCGAAATGACTACCGTCAACAGACCTGCAACATACAAATACAGTCAAGCCGAGCTTAATGAAATCGCGGAGGGGATGCGTAAATTTACCACTTTTATTCCGGACAAAGATGATGGCTCATCTTCAGTGTCGTCTAATCAAATGCTAGAAGTTCTGGAGTTAATACAGAAAGAGCGGGGACCCGTGCAAGTAAAAAACTACAAGGAGTTTTGGGACAAAAACTATAACGGCCGGATACCCATGAAGGAAGTCATCGAGATAATTAGCAAATTAGATAAGACCGAGAGTTATATGAAATGCCTGATCTCAGGTTGCGACCGGAATAAAAACGGATTCATTGATCGCGAAGAATTCCAGTTCGTTCTGGAAGTTATGGTCACCCATGATGCCAGCATGACTGGATTCGAAAAATACATATGACGATTTTCTTCTTGAGGCTGATGTCAACAAGGATGGAAAAGTCGCAGTAGCCGAATGCGTTGATTGGGTTGAAAATAAGCTGAAAACTTGGAATAAGTAAATTTGAATTTATAAGTATTAAATAACTGCCTTTCGATTAACTAAATATTAAACCAGGAAAACAAGTTTTATTTGTAAGTAGTCTGCTTTAAAATCATGTGGCTTCATTTTTTTATATTTTACTATGGTTTAATAGTGTAAAAAAGTAAGCCTTTCGAGTTATAATTTGTATTGGAGAATAATTTAGATAATGATTTCATTTAATGCTATTATATTGAATGTCGAAATTAATTAAACTCACGAACTGACTGAGAAACTGCAGCCTACTTGCTGCACATAAATTCAGTTTTCTTTTAAGCTCTCTTTCGATATTTGACAGAATAAATTGAATGCGGCTTTGGTCTGATTTCAATATATTCATATTAAAAGTAATAATTTCTTCCTGGAGCGAAATAAAAGGCAAAGGTTAAAAATCCAGACAAATTAAGAGATAGGGCTGGTTAAGCAATTAGCTAAACGACCAGACCAGACATCATATGTACTGAGCGTGTTCTTACTTTATTGAGGTAGATATGCTTAACTTAGTCTACATTGGATAATGGGGCTGGGAACTACTCTAAAGTATCTCAGTAAAAAATTAATTAATCAGTCTAAAAGCAGAATTTGACACAAGAAGGTAAAATGAGGCTCTTGGTCTTCTTTCTCTCGACTGCAGCCCTGGTTGGGCTCTGCCTTGGCCAGACGACTTTGGAAAACTGTTCACCAATTCCAGGATGGGTCAGATACTACGGGCCGTGGTTTCCGAAGTTTGGCGCAGGTCAAAACACATTTATGAAACTCATAAACGACTAATAAATGCATTTTTTCATTATGCATTTGCGTATTAACTTTTAGCTTTTAATTGGCAATGGGACGGAGAAAGAAGCCCAGGAAATTTTAAAGGACCTTCGCTTGCGGAAATGCTGTTCGTATCGGAATAATTGCATCTTTAATTTGTATTATCGAGAGCAGACCGGTGAGCATTCGGAATTCTGCTATCTGTACTACAACTGTGAGGTTTACAAGCATACCCAGAAGTCGCTATGGATTATGAGACAAACTTCATCTTCTAATAGTTCCCAGAGCGAATCCCTGCCGTACTGTCAAAATTTCTCTGAGTACAAGTATCCACGTAAAAATGAATGCCAAAGTAAGTTAGCGTGATCCTTAAAAAAATTTTGTTCGCCTTTGAAAATTAAAAGCAAAGCTCAGATAACGTCATGCCAAGGCTTATGAGCAAATTTTCTTAAGGTGGTTCGTGGTTAGGTTAGCTTGAATTTTGCACATAAGTCTCCTAATGGGTAAACCTTTCATAGAGATACTTCTAATATTGCAAATTTCATTAAATTCCAGGCGCGATTAAGTGTTTCAAGAAATCCATTAGACGCAAGACTTTTCTACGCTGTCTGGAATCATCCTTGGGGTCTTATTTTGATCATAAGGGTTTCTTTACTTCCCAATTGTTTCCTTACAAGGAGTTTCGCCTGGAAGAAAAAGCCGAGAATGAAACCACAAAGTATGAGCTAAGTAAAAATGGCAGGGTTGTCAAACTTTATGAATCTGAGGAGCTCTTTACGCGAGGATGAATTGGTTCACGACTTACGACCCCTAAATATAGCTGGTAGTATATATAGTTTTGGTAAATATAGTTGCTAGCGTCGACATCCATAAAATTATTTAGATGTTAATTCGAAATAAATTATTTATCGATTTACAAATTTCAAAAAATATTTTGGTTTAGACTTTAGCACTTAAATAGCTTGGCATTTGATGATGTACAGAAATCGTCGAATTCATCAGTACCACGAAGAGAACGATATATGCAAAAGGTGCAATCGGTAATTAATTAATAAATAGCGTCAGATCATAGAGTGCGTTTCCGGAACCGAGTGGGTGGTACCTAAACTGTTAAAACACATTGAGTAGTAAATCTCGGTTTGAACCTGAAAGTATGGGGACAGCAGAGTGAACAGGACGATGCGCTGCATGCAAGTCGAAAGGGGCATGTTTGGCTTTGAAATTCATTTAGTAGGTGGTACCTTAAATTCTTGTAACATACAGGGTATGCTAGTAAGTAAATGCAGACTGGGAACTAATATTGGATTGGAGATTGCAATGTGAGTGGTCCGGTACTCTCATAATCATAAGTATTATAACGCACAGGGCAGGGTAGGAAATTTTCAGGTAGTACCTTGGCTTCTGAGTCATGGATCATGATTGGGGTTCTGAAAGTTTCAACTCTTTTTTGATTGGCCATCATTTAGCAAACTTTTAAGGTTAAAAAAAGAAGAAAGAAAATGCTGCAGCGCTATTGGTTTCTTGGAAACAACCGGAAATGATACTTTCTTCCAACTTTGGTCTACGAAAGCTCCTGTTTCACAAAAAATCGTTGAGGTTGCTTTTTGGACGTCGAAGTGAGCTGACCATTTTTTGACTCCTTCCCTAAACTTGCCAACAACTGTTTTTAAGAAGCCGGATTGTGTCCAGGAGCAAAAACCAATCTAATAATCCATCCTCACAGCTGTGAAAGGTAGGTCCAACCTTTGATTCAATTATATTATTTCACGATTAAATTGCATGCAGAAACCTATAGAATCGGCTTTACATGTCACACTATTTCTTTCAAAATTTTCAAATGAAAATAATGAATTAAATTGCCGGAGCTCAAACCATGCACGAAAAAGAAGACGAAAATATTGTTATATTACACTTATAGATTCCTTGTACTATTAGAATGTTTTTGTTTTAATTATTCTGCAGACGACAATGGAGCCAGGCAATTCCGAGTCGTGTACGGTTGTGGTACATTCTTGTTCCCAATGAAATTCTACAACAAGCCATCGACCACTATCCAATCGCGGTTGGGATTTTGCCATCTAACTCCTGCAATATTTGCAACAACGCCACTGGACCTTGCTGTGAACATTTGGTAAGTTATAAGTAACTTTTGGCCCGCATTACCGAGTTGTTCTCAAATGTTAAACTTTCAAGGCCTGCAAAAATACTAATGACCTCTGTTTGAGAATTATTTTAGTGACCACTTTCCATGCTCTAACTAAGATACTGCTGTATTCTATGCACTGTTTTTGTGTTATTCCGGTCATTTCGGTAGTTAAAAGTTGAAATATGAAAATACGCATAGCCTGTAGAATCCTTAAGGATTAAATTCTACAACAAAATTACCTACCACTTTTGACAGACGTACCGAAAATACTTGTATACCAATACCAATGCATTATTCTATCTATTTTCTAGTCTACCAAGCTGAGGATCACTGGTCACATAGCTGGAACTGAGATTCTTGGAAATATGGCAACTAGACCCTGGTATGACAACCTCGGACTCTTTCTGGATTCTGACGCGGCTGCCCAATATCAATCACTCCGTAGCCAGGGACCAGAACCAGAACCAGAAATTGCCACAGGAACAGGAGCCTTCAACATGGAGTCACTAGCGCCTCCAGCCAGTCCGTCCGAAGCTGAGGCTGCTGGAGTCAAATCGGATGCTGTGAAGTGGATGGGTCATCCAGTGCAAGATGCTCCCGGTCCTGTCAATGCCGGACCCAACATATTCCACGAAGACAAAAGTGCTGAAGCTGAACTCACTCCCGCACATGGACACGGGGCACGGACCATCACTCCTGATCCTGAAGCAGTCGCACTTATTGACCCTGAAATCGAGCTATCCCGTCTTCACCTCAACACCGAGCCAGTTGACCAGGCCGAAGAATCATTCCATATTGGAGCTGGGTCATCCAGATCTCCTAATCCTAAGCCAACCCAAGCAAATTCGCGTCGCCAGAAGAAGAAGACCCGAACTCAAGCCCAAGGAGGACCTCCCAGTGATGGCTGCTCATTCTGCTTCAGCAACCGGGAATCTGCAAGGGTCTACACGAGCCATGCTGTCAGAGTAAACGGAATTACGACCTGTCCCGTTCTCCGAAAGTTCGTCTGTCCAAGATGCGGGGGCACGGGAGACAATTCCCATTCGGTGAGATACTGCCCAGAAGGAGGAAGCAGCCATAATTACAAGAAGGCGGTCAATGCGTGCGGAGAGAATCCATACCTCCTGAGATACTAGATAATTCATTTATTTTCAAAAAAATCGTATAACGTACTTTAAAAAAAACATATTTTCACTGTAGGTAATTAATTAATTAACTACAACATGCAAGCTGTCTTGACATCTTTCTTTCTGATCCCTTCCGAATTCAGTGTAAATTTAGTGCAAATACTAAAGGTGAGAGGTTAATTAATTTGTTCGCACTTGAAATTCTTTTTGGTGTATTATTTTCCTTTCTTTTCATAAAATGTTAAACTTTATCTATAAAAAAATCAAAAAATAGGTACCTTTTTACAAATTAACGCAAGCAGCTTTCTATGTAATTAATTAACTATCCAATTTCACTTTTTTAAGTGTAATGTGAAAGCTGTTTAATAAAATAAATCAAATAGAAAAGAAGTCTACCAGTAGCAAGTAGTACCTAGCGACTTTTATGGAAAATTATACAAAATACAGATACGGCACAGAGCTTATTTACCCACATCCCACATTCACTCCACAAAAGCTATTCAACCAAATTTCGTTTTTTATCTTGCAGAAACGAAACACGGTTACTCCGCCCCGCTAAGATCAGATTATTACCGATGTAGAGTAATCAATTTAATGGAAACATTTATTTTAAAGCGAATAACATAAAACATTCATCAATCAAGCTGCCAAAGTTAGTCATCAATTGCTAATAACTCGAACGAATTTCTCTGTTATTTTCGGATCCGTTAAAAAGGAATTCCAGTCAAGCAACGAGACATTGGACACCCTTTAGCGCATTTTGCCGCTGTAAGCTGTAACTATAGATATCACATAATCTATAGATAAACCTCCGAATAAGCAATTCGCTTAATTGAGCCTTGAAGGTCGTATATTGACACAAAGAAAATTGAGTATTAAATCATAAGAAATACATCAATCAATAGCCCCTCTATCTTGCCAGTAGCAAAGCAATGGCATTTTCAATAATAATAGCTGTTAATGTTAAGACCATTCCTCGATCAACAAAATATAATCTTGAAACTTCAAAACGAATCGGGTTACATGCTCGTATTGATTTCTGAAAGATCATTGTGTCTTGGCTGGTTTCCATTTTAAGATGACTGCAATTCAGCCGTAATTCGGTTGAATAGCTGTGAAGCTTCGCCATAAGATACGAAGCACAAGAGATCTCGCTCATTAGCACTAAGCACACATTTGGTAGCACAACATAGGCTAATTTTGGAATTTCTCCTCTAAGACTAATATTACCGAAGAGTGTAAATATGCAGATAAGTACCGATCCAAGTTTCGTGAAAGGAAACAACAGACTGAAGTTTGACGTACGGAATAATGAATGAGCCAGTGCAAGCCTTCTGTAGATAATGAGAATTTGAGAATGCCGAATTCTTTGGGTTGATGCTGGCCATTCAGGGCTGCAATATCAAATACATAATTAGGATTAGCAGTATTTCTTTGGGCTACAATCTTATAGAACTTTTTATTTTACGTTTACCAAATACGACGTAACCACCATCCCATGGTTGTAACGTATACGGCAGTTAGAAGAAAATTAAATAAATGATTTACAGAGTGTTTGAGATATAATAATAAATTCTAACAAGAAACACAAAGAAAAAGTTGTTACACCGTTCCATTGTTCAGGCACAACCGAATTTACATAAGACAGGTTGTTAGGCAAAATTACAAATGCTATGATGAAGGAATAAGCACCAGAACACGTCGAAAATGCTAAGAATTTCAGAAGTTTTTCTCGAATTCCATTGTCTTCCCTGTGCTCGTTCCCAAAAATTTCATTCCCTNATTACAAATGCTATGATGAAGGAATAAGCACCAGAACACGTCGAAAATGCTAAGAATTTCAGAAGTTTTTCTCGAATTCCATTGTCTTCCCTGTGCTCGTTCCCAAAAATTTCATTCCCTGAAAAAAAATTAAACATTTTTAAAAAAATGCTAAGGGCTTGTGGCTGTTACTTGTATTGCATAAACGTACCTGACTCTTTATTGAAGGTCACCATTAGATTAAAAGTTGCATATAGCTCTTTGCCATGCCAAATTAGAGCCAGTTTAAATATGGCTTCCCAGCTATAAAGTATAGTCAGAAGTCCATGGAAAATCAAAAAGTATTTAGGATATTTGGTTCCATATCCTTCAATCGCCGGGTTGAGTCTCAGTATAACAAACGTCCAGTATATTATGGTGTAAGCTATTGTAATTTTATGAACCAGAATCTTCGACTTGCTCGTAGTAACAACTATTTGGGATTTCTTTGAATCCCATTCAACTGGCATAAAACCAAAGACAGAGTTAAGTCGGATTATTAACTCAAAGAGATGTATTTCAGCTTTTGAGAGCATTTTTGAAAAATGCTACTTTTAAAGATGATCTCAAAAATTGGACTCACGCAGGATTCTAACCACGTAATTCCAACAAAATATCCTGAAGGGACATGACACATGACATGTGTAAGAATCGATATTCAATTTAGCTTGATATGGCGTTTCTATTCTCGAAATTATTGATTGTAAACGCTGAAACGAGTGTTGAAACTTAACTTTATATCAGAGTTTAAGCGTTCGTCAATGGATTACACAACGAGATAGTACAAAGAAAATAATTTTGACCGATTAGGAATTCTAGAAGCAGTAATTAACTTTAAAATTTAAACCCAATACGCTGAAAAAGTAAATTATGCAGTATGTTGAACGAATGGCGAAATCAATTAATCTTGAAGTATAAAACGCGTTGCACGATTAAATTCACAGGTTGACTATTGAAAATTTTAGATTAGAGCGTAGCAAAGTGTAAACTAAAACACCATGGCGTAGCGATAGGTCTTGTTAGTCGAAGGTCGTCGAAGGGTCTACTTTCAAATCACGGTTCTAGGCAGTAGTGAACTCTGGGTAACACAGGTTTAGCCAGCAATTGGTAAAATCGTAGTTGTTACAAAGAAATCACAACGTAGCAAAACGTTTAAAGCAAAACTAGGTAAAGTCTGTTCGACTCGACTGCTTGCAGCATACGAAATCCTATACCATTTTATTGGGAAAACTGAATTTGCTTTTTTAACAGTCGAGTATCAATCAGTCAAAGTTTCTACAGCATAATAATGGTACAATTCTATCGAAAAAAGTATTAACCTTATCGCAAGTCATATAGACCATGGAATGTTTTAAATATAGATTCGCTCATAATGGCGTTTGCGTGCGACCTGAACTTTGACCTTTATTTCGCCATCTCCGGTCTCCCTCATAAATTGTTTTACGAGAACCCTAATGACTTCAAAAACGAACTTTATTGCTAATAAATTATTTCGGTTAGGCTTCACAGGGCGATAATTAAACGGATTTTCAGGTCAAGTTCCGTCTTTCCCAGTTAACCGATCTCAAGTTGGGCCTCGCATGAAAGTTTAAGGCGTTTAGTCGTATTTAGCAAATTAAAAACGCTTAATAGCTTTTACGCGGGTTTACGTATGTAGATATGAAACAAGAATCCAATAGCAGTTGTCATGAAGCAATACTAGCAGCTATAAAGATTAACAATTTCTTTGCAAATACTATAAAGTTTTTACGAAATACAACCATAATTTATTACCACCTAGTCTTATTATTTAAATAACAAATGCCTAAGAATAAGATTTGTGTTTCGCTTTTCTGTAGCAAAAATGGCTTGAAGTTTTTGTATTTAATACTGTAAACGTTAAAAAATATGCTGGTCCAAACTAGTCAAATAATTCAAAGGGTCTTTAAGTTGTACGTGCTTCGACAGCAGATCGGAATAAAGATTGGAATTACTAGCAAATTTATTGCTTCAATCGATAGCAACTCCTTAAACAACGCTTGGCATACCTTTGGCATTGGTATTTCTCAAATTTTGAAGTTTTTCTATGTTAAATAAGTCACAGTTAGTTCCTTTACTAATTGGACATAGGTTTCTTGTCGATCCCCATGAAATATATCAATTTTTGCGACCTAAAATGGTAAATTTCGGGACTACAATATGGTCAAAATATCAACTAAAACATAACATATAGAATTTCTGATAAAAGCTTTCATTTCCTTATAAATATTGCATGGTTTAAAATGGCGGGAAAGTATTTCTGAAGCGAAAACGAATCCAGACATGCCCAACCCGAGTAAAAGGACGATAAAGACGAAGGCAGCGTTTGAAGTCAGGGACAACTGTTCGGGCAGTGAAGTAGATTGTTGTCTAAGCTTGG